>OVAO01002450.1:0-12757 GCA_900406285.1 Biscutella auriculata
ACTCTAGTAATATTCCGACTTTTCTATACTATTCTAGTCATTTTCTCTAAACAAAATTCCATACAACAATTTGCCAATAACTTAAACAATCTCTTGGAAAGACTTGACTAACAACCTATTCACTTATTCGGGAATTCTATCAAACACCTTTCGGGCGATAAATCTCTTGAGATCTACATTATGTTAGCTACTCCTATTCTAGCATTATGTTCATGAATAGATTGAGAATATTATTTCTACTATAGATCTAAACCATTTCTAGCAATCAACTCTACCAGATCTAACCCATAATCCATAAGTTATAGACACTACTCACAAATCATGCCTAAAAGACTTAGAGATTTTTAGGCATGATTTGTTAGAGGGATTGAGATTAAAAACTAAGAATCAAACAAAGTAACAAGAACATTCAAATGAGAAATAATTGCATAAATAAAAGTACCAAAGAAAATCTCTCGCAAATGAGATCTAAAACTTCAAAACTTAAGAAAAATGAGACTAAAAAACGTTCTTAGGATTTTAGGGATTGGATCCTTATATAGAGGATCAAAATTAAGGGCAGAAATGGAAAAAAAATTGATGTCGGCGGGGCCTCTGCCGGTCAGTGCAGATTGGCGCACTTGACCGGCGCTCTTCATCTGTCGTCCCTGGTCGAGTTCCGCCGGTCAAGTGCGCCGGTTTGCACTGACCGGCAAAACTCGACCAGGGCGTGCTGTTTGAGGTCCACCGGTCTGGTGTGACCAGTGGTATTGACCGACTGCCTTCCTCTAGATCATGTTGTTTGTGATCCACCGATCTGGCGTGACTGGTTTACCCGGGACTTAGTCGTTTTTGTCCAAAAAATGCTCCATAATTGCTCGGTTCCTCTCCTTCGCCTTCTCTGCACCTGGAATGATGAAAAACGTGCAAATGCAACCTAGAGACTCTAAAATGCATCCTAAACTAGTGCAAAACGAACGAAAACCAAGTTGTAAAACCGGTAAAATTCACACTCATCAACTCCCCCAAACTTAGTCATTGCTTGCCCTCAAGCAAAAAATTTGTAAATTAAGGGTCGAGGTTTGAAAAGCAAGAACAAAACATCCTAGAGTTTTTGATGAGAGCATTTCCAACCTATCATGACTACTTGTCTCATCATTCAAACATCAATACCATTAATCATCATAACTGTGCCAATTCATTCCACTTAACTAATCTAATCACGATTTCCTACATTCAAATTAAACAAGAGCAAAACATGATTAAGGCATACAATAGTTTCAATCGGTTCGGACTAATGGGGATTCAATTGCAAAAGAGAAGGTTTCACACAAGGCATGAAGGTCGATTGTAATTTGGTTTCTCTCGCGGAGTGAAAGAGTTATAGAAAAATCAGGAAAGAACAAGAGCAATTGGGGCATACAACATTGAACATCCATTTTCCCCCAAACTTTTACCTTAGTATCTATCTAGTCCTATTCTTTTGACCTCCTTATTTTCCATCCTTCTTTTGACTTAGGGATTTTCTTATTTCTAGACTCTTTCTATCTCATCGTACTCCAAGGCTTTTATTATAATTATATTTTTTCTTCTTTTTTGTTTTAGCCTTACTCGGAGCATGAAATTTCTCTACTCGATTCTAGAGTCTAATAGCCTTTGGCTTTCCTTAGATCATATCCCTTTCTATTTCTACCCATTTTTTTCTTTTTCTATTTTCAAGCATTTCCTGCCAAACTCATAATTTCAAACTTAGTTCTACCCATAACCAGATCGAAATCATGTTCTAGAGTTTAACGAATTTTTTTTTTATCAATTCCCAAAAATCCTAAGCTACCCAAACATATGTTCTTCATTTTCGCTCTCTATACTTTCAGGTTTTTGCAAAATTGCAATCACTAAAATAATGAAGAGATCTCACATAAGTGTTTTAGGCTAGGGGTGCAAAAAGGGTTAGAGGGAATCATTCTAAAAATGAGAATGACCGATTTGGGCAAAAAGTGTTTCGATCTAAGGTGCCCAAATTCGTGCTTGGATATAGAAAATACCATGAAACATTATACAACCAAAATCATCTTAATTATAGTCCGATTAAAAAATCATATCATTTTGGACTAGCAAGTATCAAAGACTATGGACTTAACTTATCTTATATCTGGCATTGTTGCGTAGAAGTTCAAGACTTTTCGAAATTGCTAGGTCAGAATCGACGGTCTAAAGTGAATGTGTTTTGGTTACTTTTTGAAAACACGAAGTGAATGCGGTCTAAATGGAACTAAATCCTATGCTAAGATGCAATGCAATCCTAGACACTTAAACCCGAATAAAAACGAAAATATCTTTGGTTTTTTGTTTGTGATGCAAAAATGATAAAACAAACAAGCAAACTTATTAGTCGAAAGGTGGTCTCTCCCACAAACTTAAACAACATAGTCCATGTGTGCCTATGTTTAGAAAAGAACCGAAGACAAATAGTTTGAAAAGAAACTATGCAATTATGCAAGGTGACATAGTAATACCGGGATTTAGAACGAAAAAGTATTGTGGGTTCCTGAAGTGCGCGCGCCGGTCATGGACACCGGTGTGTGCAGACGGTATGGTCCAACCAGGCGCTGTCGCGGTGTTTGCGCTGGTCATGCACACCGGTGTGTGTAGACTGGTGTGGTCTGTCCAGAGCAACTGCGTGCGTCCCACCGGTCAAGCACACCGGTGTGTGGAGTACGGCGAAACTCTCCCCGTACCAGCTGTATGATGCGCGTCGGTCAGTACTGACCGCTTTGACTGACTGGCGTTGGCTACATGAACGTTTTCCTCTATCATGCCGGTCAGCACACACCGGTGGTGCTGACCGCTGGGTGTCCTTTGGATGCACATGTTTCCCTAATGCATTAAACACTTTGAGCCTTTGATCAATCAATCATCAAAATCCAGAAACCAAATCTAATTTCCCAATAAAAAGAATCAAAACGACAACGAAAAGTCAATAAAAATTAAAAGCAGCAAAAGAAAAGAAAGATAGACATGAGACTTTTTCTCAAGTGAGCTTGTTTAACGTCATTAGCTTGACTGGGTTGGGAGATCTTAGTCCTGGTTGAGACAGACTTTGGTTTCCTCCTTTTCCTTCCCTGAAGGTAGTCCTGGGTCATGCTCTTGGATTCCATAACTCCCCAAATCTAATGTGATCCTTGCTTCCTTCATACTAATTTTAGCTTGTGTAGACGCCATGAAGGGTCTACCAAAGATCAGATGAGCCTTGCTCTCTCTTTCCATCTTCAACACCCCAAAATCTGTTGGTACCTCCACTCCTCTGAGAGTCAGTAGAAGGTCCATGAGCATACCACCATTTTGTTTTAGCGAGTTGTCTGCCAGGAGAAATGCTGACCTGCTGGGGATAAAAGAAGTAAAGGCTAGTTTTTCAGCAATAGACAATGGCATAACATTAACGCTAACACCCAAATCTAGCAAGGATTCATCAAATTTATAATCAAGTAATGTGCAAGGAATCAGAAAACTCCCTAGATCTGCTTTCTTTGTGGGTCTGAGGTGCGTTGTGTCGCCTGGAATGAAGATTTTCTTTTGATGCTCGATGTTCTCGATCTTCTTCAAGACAACGTCCTTGAGTGACTGCTGAACATTAGGATTATCTAGGACATTTTCGATCTCATGCATCTGGTCTCTCAATGCCTTCAAGTCGTTGATGAACTTCATTTTTCGCGCAAGTACAAGACGACCTGGGAAAGGAATTTGAGGTACATGTGGCTCAAGCACCGGAGGTTTGTAC
Organism: Biscutella auriculata; assembly: GCA_900406285.1. Lineage (NCBI taxonomy): Eukaryota > Viridiplantae > Streptophyta > Magnoliopsida > Brassicales > Brassicaceae > Biscutella > Biscutella auriculata. The sequence goes on from OVAO01002450.1 coordinate 3,758, forward strand.
CCTTCAACTTCGGGTCTCTCTTGAATAATCGCGTCCCCACTGTAAAGATCATTGTCCTCAATGATATCCACAGTAGATATGGACTGAATAGAGTCATGAGTTGGCGACTAAGACTTTCCCGGAAGTTGACCCTGAGGGCGCCTAGCAGCTTGGGCGACTTTAGCGATTTGGGGTCTAGAGCCTTCATGTGTGTGGAGATGTGTTCAATCTTCCCATTCAGGTCAGTGTACATACCGTCTACCTTCGAGTTAATCTCCCTTTTGTAACTGTTTAGATCGAATTGTTTAAGCATGGAAATGCTCTGGTCGTCAGAAACTCCAGCTGTTGGTTGAGAATACCCTGGAGGCTTTTGATCGAATTGTTGTCTTTGTCCACCTTGGTTCTGGAAATTTCCCTTATTCTAAAATTGTTGTTGAGGCTGGAAATTCTTATGGGGCGGGTACACTTGATCCTGCGGGTTAGCAACATTATTGCTTCGTTATGAGAGGTTTGGGTTGGGGTTGTAGCTGTAGTTGTACTGTCTCTGGTACCCCTGATTTCCCACATAGTTAACCTCTTCTTGGTCATAGTTGTCAGCAAAGTCATCAGCTGGGTCAATGACGTGAATCGGTCTGCTCTGGATCTGCAACACACGATCTAGCTTGTCATCCAAAGCTTTAAGATCAACTATGTAGCTTAATTCGGCTGAGACATCCTTCCTTGGCATTGAGCGATCGAAATCTCCAGCATGGGACGCGTCACTTTGAGCCGTTTTCTCAATCAATACCAATCCTTCTGCATAAGATGTGTTAAATAAACTACCTTGACTTACAGTGTGAAGCATTGCGTGATAATCTCTCAGTAGACCTCTGTGAAAAGTGTCCAAGAGGCTCTGAAGAGTGAAGCCATGGTGAGGGCAATTCGAGGTGTAGCTCTTGAATCGCTTCCAAGCATCAACAAAGGATTCCATGTTCAATTGCCCAAATGTAACAATGTTGCTTCTGAATTTTGCGGTCCTTGATGGCGAGAAGAAGCATGAGAGAAATGCCTTCTTGCAATCATCCCAAGTTCTTATAGCTCCATGTCCTAGTCCTTTACCCCAGTTCTTTGCATCACCTCCCAAGGAAAATGGGAACAGTCTGAGTTTGTAGACGTCTTCGGAAATACCATTCAGCTGAACCGTACTACACACTTGGTCGAAATTGTCCAAGTGTTCCAATGGGTCTTCATTTTCCATTCCATCGAAAGGGTTTTTCATAACCATATTGAGGACTCCTGATCTGATCTCGAAATTGTTGGCACCAAGTGGAGGGGGTTGAATGCCATTCCTATTACCATGCACCGTGGGTTCATTGGTTTCTCCTATAGTCATAGGAGGGTTCGCACATCGGCCCTGAGCTGGTGCAACTGGTGGGTTGGGTTGGACTTGTGGGATTGGATTCCCATCTCCATTTTCCTTCGGATTGTTGACATTGTTCGTGTTATCTGCCATCTCTTGTTCTTCGAGAAAAGCTTGTTGTTCTAGTCTTTGTTTTTCCATCCTTAGTTGACGTTCTAGAGCCTTGATATCCCGAGGATTTTGCAACTGAGTTCTGGAAACTTTGGATCTAGTGCTCATACACCTGAAGGAAAAGAGAGATGTAGAAGAAAAAGAACCTAGTCCCTAGCAAATGCAAAAACTAATAGTTAATTAAAATCCGGATTTGGCAACGGCGCCAATTGTTAAACAAGATTTTTTGGTTGGTTTATCAATGTAGTACGGGGTAAGATGGGTGATCGGAATGTCGAACCTACTCGGGGGTAATTAACTCACAAGCCTTATGATGGATTTTATTAAATATAGGTAACATAAAAGGGGTTTGTTCTGTCACTTACAACTCCTAAGTAAACAAATAAAATAAAGCGGTAGACTAATTAGAAATGAAAATTAAGAAATGATGGCAAACTCATGGATTAGAGAAATCAATATCGGTAGAGGTTTTCATCCTAGATTGGTTTACTACACTCCCTTGGACTTATCCTACGTCTAAGAATTTCTAATATAGACTAACTTACTCTCGTGATGGAAGCCCCTTTTTGATGTATGCCCGACCGAGCAACTAAATGAGACCGAACCAAGGGAGGTTACACTCGAAGTTCCAACTGGACCAGTCACTAGAGCTCAAGCTAGGAGGTTAGCTAATGCATTAACTACGACTTGGAACAAGCTAGAGAGTGGATATGATCATTGGAGGAAGGATGAAGAACCAGCCATCTATTACCTCCTCTTATCTCCTTCATATATCTAGGTCGGATTAAGGGGTCTTAAGGGTACTCTTTTCCCTCAATGAGTTTTGTCCAATGTGGTTTTCTCATTGAGGTTTTGATGAGGCCATTGCACTAGACCTCATGACCGCGCCAAGGGAACTTTTCAAACGGCCTTATGACCGTTGGAGACTTCTCTTTGGTTTTATCTTAAACTCAGCGTTTTTGGTGCTTTCCCTTTTAGGGTTTTCTTTCGTTTTCAAGTTTGCTATTTAAAGACTTTGTAGCCGTTTTTGGCATTTCAACTTTCAAGCTAATATTTTCCTTAATGGTACTTGTTGAGAGTTCTCTAAGGATGTGTAATATTCCTTAGGGTTTTCGGTGTGTCATATCCGAAAACCAATCCCTTGTTCTCGTCAAAGTTTCAATCTTTCTTCCTCTTTCAGCAAATTGACCAAGCGATCGATCCTTACGAGAAGATAAGACCAACTCTTGTTCCATCGTTCGGATTTGTTTCTTTCTCACTTTTACCATTCAGTGCTCATATGGTCGAAGGAATTACTCAAGGATTCTATCGTACGGCTGACAGGGCCGTACCGGCTGTAATGCCTCACCCTCAACCATCTTCGTTGCCCGAAACTTGTCCATATCTCCGTTTCTCTCGACTGGATCTCATCTTTTGCTTAGAAGGAGATGTCTTCACAAGGGCGTCAACTTTGGAGCTCATCTGGTCGTGGGAATCTCTTTTGGTTCTCTCTGTACGGTCGAGCGTCCGTACCGGCGACACCCGACGAGACATTCTTGCCATCTTCGAACAAATCATCCCATCTTGTCCCTTTCTCTCGATCGAATATCTTCTTTGCTCTTGTCTAAGAGATTCGCTCAGTTTCACCTTATTCGAACGGGGGAGAACAAAGAACGTGCATAGTGGTCGCCTCCTACGTCGCGGCCGCCATCTATCGAGTTCTCTCGTGCAAGCTCGCCGGTCCAAGGGAGACGTCAAGTGGTATCAGAGCCCAAGCTTGACTGACTCACTCACGTTCCTCAGGGAGATTCTTCTTCCTTACCTAAAAGCTTCTCCTTTTAGCTTACTTATCATAAGTTGTTTTAAGATCTTCCAAGAAAACCCAAAAAGATTTTTCGTTTCCGTTTGCTTTGCTATTGTTAAGTTATATTTGTTTGTTCTTAGTGATCTTTTCATTTGCGTGTTTTGAAAATTTCTAAAGGTGTCGACTTTGTGCATTTTTGATACGATTTTTTTGTTTCGGGTTTCAAAATCGGATCTTTCTCCAAAATCCATTAGAAGGATTCAAAACTGAGTTTTCTCTGGTTCTTTGTGTTGTTTGTGCGAGGAAAACGAAAGTGTATGAGAAAAAGCAGTTGTTGCGCTCGTGTTAGGCAATCATGTGCTTTTGGGACCACCGCGCTAGCCGACAACGACCGTACGAACGCCAGCGCACCAACCTCAACCAATTACTCACCATGGGTAAGGACAAGCGAGACAAAGTATTCACGGCCGCCTCTCGTGGTCCCCAATGTATGACTCGTGCGTCTCTCCGTATCAAACGCGTGCCTCTCAAGGCAACAGGGCACGTTCCACTTCCCCAATGAGGGATCAACCTCCGCCGACTGTACGACGTGCTCCACCCGCACCCGTCGCACCTATGGCCGAACCTTCGACCATACCACCACCACCCCTGATCTCACCGCCAAACTCATAAGGCTGCTCAATGAGAAGTTCGAGGAGCTAAGGAGAGAACTTCAACCGCCTGCCCAAGAACCTCCTGTGCAAGTTGACCCAAGGCCCCCACAACGGCCGCGTCCGAGAGAGCCTTATCTTGACGAAGAAGAAGATTTTGCTCCTCAACCCGTGAGACCTTGTAGACAACCAGGATGTCTCCATCCTAGACCGCAAAGAGAGTGGAATCAGAATGGGAGACGATTTGAAGCTGAGTTTGATGAAGCGGGTCTCCAAGATGTGAGAAGAGAACCGAGAAGATTTCCAAGGAATCCACCGCCAAAACAAGCTTTCCCAAGGTCCCAAGATGAAGAAGATGCATTCTCGGACCACACTAGTCAAGCCTCTCTAAGGCCTTATCACCGTGAGCATAGACAAGAACGCATTGAAGGCTTCAAGATCAAAATTCCCCCGTTTCAAGGCAAGAGTGATCCGGATGCTTACTTAGAGTGGGAAAAGAAAATTGAACTTGTGTTTGAGTGCCATTGGTATTCAGAAATCAACAAGGTTCAAATGGCTGCCACTGAGTTTCATGACTATGCATTGAGTTGGTGGGACCAAATGGTTACTTCTAGAAGAAGAAATGGAGGAGAACCGATAGAAACTTGGGCAGATTTGAAATCGGCCATGAGAAGGAGGTTTGTTCCANCTGCCACTGAGTTTCATGACTATGCATTGAGTTGGTGGGACCAAATGGTTACTTCTAGAAGAAGAAATGGAGGAGAACCGATAGAAACTTGGGCAGATTTGAAATCGGCCATGAGAAGGAGGTTTGTTCCAAACCACCACCACCGTGACTTGCACCAAAGGCTTAGGAGACTCAACCAAGGCTCCANGAGAAGCCACTCTGGCTCGGTTTCTTGGTGGCCTTAAGTGTCAAGGCCGAGGGAATTATGCAAATGAGTGTACCAACAAGAGAGTCATGATCCTTCTTGGTGATGGAGAGTACATCTCCGAGGATGAAGATATAGTGCAAGAAGGAGAGGATGAGAATTCAGTGGATGAATGTGAAGAAGAGGACGCTCAAGGAGAGCTTTTGGTCACTCGGAGGTCTTTAAACTTGTTTCCCAAGGCGTCATATGATGAGCAAAGAGATAACCTTTTTCATACAAGATGTGTGGTGAACCAGAAGGTTTGCAGCCTCATTATTGATGGAGGGAGCTGTAAAAATGTGGAAAGTACCACCATGGTCCAGAAGCTTGGTCTTGGAATGAAGAAGCATTTGAAGCCTTACAAGCTTCATTGGCTCAACACCGAGGGGGAATTTAAAGTTTCTCATCAAGTGACCGTGCCTCTTGCTATAGGCAAGTATGAAGATCAAGTCTTGTGTGATGTGCTACCCATGGAAGTGGGTCATATACTTTTGGGAAGACCTTGACAGTATGATAGAAGAGTAACCCATGATGGATTCTCGAATAAGTATTCCTTCGAGTATAATGGAAAGAAAATAACCCTTGTCCCAATGACTCCTCAAGAGGTAGCTCAAGACCAACTCCACCTCCGAAAGAAGGGTGAAACCACTTCATCCAAGCGCTCTAATTTCCTCATAAACCGAAGTGTAGTAAGAAAGTCTCTTTACAATAAGCAAATTGTTTTATTGATGGTGTTCAAAGAGTCTCTTGCTACTATGACTAACCCAACACCGGAACTTCCGAGTGTCATTTGTGATCTTTTGTATCAGTTTATTGATGTCTTTCCAGGACAGGACACCCATGGCTTGCCACCAAAGAGGGGGATTGAGCATCAAATAGACTTTTTGCCCGGAGCAACTTTACCAAACCGCCCAGCTTATAAAACTAATTGCGTGGATACTAAGGAGTTGCAACGGCAAGTTGAAGACCTCATGGAAAAATGATACATCCGGGAGAGCCTAAGCCCTTGTGCTGTACCAGTAATCTTGGTGCCCAAGAAGAATGGCAGCTGGAGGATGTGCGTAGACTGTCGAGCCATCAACTCCATAACGGTTAAGTATCGCTACCCCATACCTCGTTTGGATGATATGCTAGATGAGCTTCATGGCTCTAGGATCTTCTCTAAAATAGATTTGAAAAGTGGCTATCACCAAATAAGAATGAGAGAAGGAGATGAATTGAAAACCGCTTTTAAAACAAAACATGGATTATATGAGTGGTTGGTAATGTCATTCGGCTTAACCAATGCACCAAGCACTTTTATGAGGTTAATGAATCATGTGCTAAGGAAGTTTATTGGATTAATTGTGGTTGTGTACTTTGATGACATTATCATTTATAGCAAGAACCTAGTGGATCATGCTAAGCACCTTGGATCGATTTTAAATGTCTTAAGAGAAGAACAACTTTATGCTAACTTGGAAAAATGTACTTTTTGAGCGTATCACTTGATTTTCCTTGGTTTTGTTGTTTCAGCTGATGGAGTAAGAGTGGACGAGGAGAAAATCAAGGCAATCAAAGAATGGCCAACTCCCACCACTATTAGAGAAGTTAGAAGTTTCCATGGCCTTAGCCGGCTTCTATAGGCGGTTTGTGAAGGATTTTAGCACCTTGGCCGCACCACTCACCGAAGTTGCAAAGAAGACAGTGGGATTCAAATGGGAAGAAGCTCAAGAAAAGGCTTTCCAAAACTTGAAGGATAAGCTTACTAATGCCCCCATTTCTCATGGTACCAAATTTTGACAAGGCGTTTGAAATCAAATGTGATGCCTCGGGTCTTGGCATTGCAGTTGTCCTCATGCAAGAAAAGAAGCCAATAGCTTACTTTAGGGAAAAGCTTGGAGGCGCCACTCTCAATTACCCGACCTATGCTCTATGCTCTTGTGCGAGCTTTAAGAAGATGGCAACACTACTTGTGGCCGAAGGAGTTTGTGATCCACACGGATCACGAATCACTAAAGCATCTAAGGAGCAAACACAAGCTAAACAAGAGACACACTAGATGGATGGAGTTAATATAAACCTTTCCTTATGTGATCCACTACAAAAAGGGTAAGGATAATGTGGTCGCCGAAGCATTATCCCGGAGGTATTCCCTTTTATCAAGTCTTGATGCTAGATTGTTAGGATTTGAGCACTTAAAGGAACTATATGCTACTAATCCTGATTTTCATCATGTCTATGCCGAATGCTTAACACATGCCTTAGACCATTACTATATTCTTGATGGCTACTTGTTCTTTAAAAATAGATTGTGTATTCCTCACGGGTCTCTACGAGTTTTGCTAGTCAGGGAAGCACATAGTGGTGGACTACTGGCTCACTTTGGTGTTAACAAGACGATGCAAGTGGCGCAAGATCAATTCTTTTGGCCTCACATGCGGAAGGACGTGGAGAAAGTATGCTCTCAGTGTGTAAAATGCAAACAAGCCAAAGGACCGCTCGGCCTCTCGGTTTGTATACTCCACTCCCCATTGAATCTCACCCATGTCATGATATATCTATGGATTTTGTCTTAGGATTGCCTCGGACTAAGTATGGTCATGATTCCATCTTTGTTGTGGTGGATAGATTTTCGAAAATGGCGCATTTCATACTTGTCATAAAACGGATGATGCAACTCATATAGCTAATTTGTTCTGTAAAGAAATTGTCAACTTGCATGGAATGCCTAGGACCATTGTCTCAGATAGAGATACTAAGTTCTTTAACCATTTTTGGAAAACCTTGTGGAGTAGACTTGATACTAAACTGTTGTTCTCCACTACTTGTCATCCTCAAACGGATGGGCAAGCCGAAGTAGTTAATAGGCTATGGCAATGCTTCTTAGAAATTTGATTAAGAAGAATTTGAAAACTTGGGAAGATGTCTTGCCTCATGCGGAATTTGCTTATAATATTGCCAAGCATTCTTCTACTAAGTTTTCCCCCTTTGAAGTTGTTTATGGTTATGTGCCTCTTACCCCCAATTGATTTGATTCCTTTGCCCTTGAGTGAAAGTATAAGTGTAGGTGCTAAGAAAAAGGCCGAACAAGTGCAAGCTCTACATGCGCAAGTGAAAGCAAACATAGAGGCAAAGACGGAGTATTATGCTAGACAAGCTAACAAAGGGCGTAAAGCACAATCCTTTCAAGAAGGAGATTGGGTTTGGATCCACTTAAGAAAGGATCGGTTTCCGGAGGAAAGAAATTCCAAGCTCAAGCCTCGGATTTATGGCGCTTTTGAAATCATCAAAAAGATGAATGNCGATGAATGACAATGCCTATCAACTTGACCTCCAAGGTAAGTATATTGTGAGCCCTAGCTTCAACACAGCTGACTTGATTTCCTTTGATGTAGGCCACACGGACCTGGTCGAATGAATTACTCAAGGATTCTATTGTACGATCGATGGGGCCGTACCGGCTGTACCGCCTCACTCTCAACCATCTTCACCGTCCGAAACTCGTCCATCTCCACCTTTTTCTCGATTTGATCTCATCTTTTGCTTAAAAGGAGAGGTCTTCACAAGGGCGTCAACTTTGGAGCTGATCTGGTCGTGGGAATCTCTTTTGGTTCTCTCTGTACGGTCGGGCATCCGTACTGGCGACACCCGACGAGACATTCTTGCCATCTTCGACCGAATCATCCTATCTTGTCCCTTGCTCTCGCTCGAATATCTTCTTTGCTCTTGTCTAAGAGATTCGCTCAGTTTCACCTCTTTCAAATGGGGGAGAACGAAGAACATGCATAGTAGTCGCCTCCAACGTCGCGGCCGCCTATCGATTCCTCCCGCGCAAGCTCGACCGGTCCAAGGGCAACGTCACATTCCTAACATACCATTACACAAATCTCTTGGCAATGAAGCATGCATAGAGAGCACTAAACACAATTTCATATAACAATTAGCCAATAACTTAAAGAATCTCTTGGAAAGTGTTGACTAAAAACTTATTTACTTATTCGGGAATTCTATCAAACACTTAGAGAGTTTTTAGGCATGATTTGTGAGAGGAATTGAGATTAGAAACTAAGAATCAAGCAAAGTAAGAAGAACATGTAAGTGAGAAATAATTGCATAAATAAATGTAAGTGAGATATAAAACTTCCAAACTTAAGAAAAATGAGACTAAAAAACGTTCTTAGGATT
>OVAO01002451.1:203-12754 GCA_900406285.1 Biscutella auriculata
GTTATCAAGTCTAACTTTCTTTATAACATTATCGGGAAATTGTGCTCTTAACTTTATAATTTGGACATAATTTTGCGAAAGCCATATTTCAAGTGGTCAATAGACAAACATGTGACCATCTACTAGATGCATCAATTAATACCATAAAATATCGAAATGGCCCACAAATTGGATGAATAGGTCCACATATATCACCATGAATTCTTTCTAAAAATTGTGGACATTCATTCCCAATTTTAGCTGGTGAAGGCCGAGAAATAAGTTATCCTTGAGTACATGCATTACACGTAAACTCTCCCGTTTGAAAAATCTTTTCATTTTTCAATGGGTGGCCAATAAAATTTTGTACAGTTCTTCTCATCATAACTGAACCCGGATGCCCAAGTCTTTCATGCCATACTTTAAAGTATTAATGTATTTTGGATCCATCGTAATATATGCTTCTTCCGTATTTATTTTTGCGCAATATAATCTAGAAGATAACATAGGCAATACTTCAAGAATATCTTTCTTTTCTGATGTAATGCAAAGATATTCAATGTCATTTTTATTCTTTGTTTCAATATGATATCCATTCATACGAATGTCTTTGAAACTCAATAAGTTTCTACAAGACTTTGGGGAAGACATAACATTACTTATTTCAAACTTTGTTCCCCTTGGCATTGAAACACTCAATTTACCATAACCCGTAATAATTTTTGCACTACCAGATAAAGTATTTACACTTCCAGCGTATTCATTTAACTTGAGACTCGAGAAATATTTCTTCTCTTTAAAAATTGAATGTGTTGTTGCACTGTTAACTAGACATGCATCTCCGTCATTTGTCTCAAGATTTAACATATTCTGTTGTAAAAAACATAAAGCATTTATTAATATATTACATAAACTGCTTTATATATACAAGAAAAACTTTTTGGAAAAATATTTAACTATTTTAAATTCAACTGTTTAACCAAAATAGATCATGCCATAATGATCTTCAATCGTTTTGTTTTCCATCGGAGTCAACAAGAAATTCAGCGAGATCGAAATGAATATCGTCATTCAGGCAATGAAAGGAGGGGCCGGGCTGATCCAAGATGAGATTGGCTTCGGGAACACTTTCCTTCGCCTTTTTCGATGCTTGATATGAGTCGGCTATAAACTTTAGGGTACGACAAGTTTGATACCAATGCCCACTTTTTCCGCATAGAAAGCATGCATTCTCGCTTCTTTGTTAATACCCCGACCAACGTCGTTAACTTGAAGATTTTTATTTTTCGCATTAAAATTATTATTAACTTGGAATCCCCTTCCATTATATTGCCCACGTCCTCGTCCCCGTCCACGACCATAACCTCGACCTCGGCCACAACCACGACCACGTCCTCAGAAATTATTAAAACTGGACGTAGCAACATTCACTTGGGGAAGTGGAGCTGAACCAGGTGGACGAGACTGGTGGTTTATCATAACGAGCTCATTGTTCTGCTCGGCAACAAGAAGAAGTTGCATTAACTTTGAAAACTCAGTGAAACCTTTTGCCTGATATTGTTCTTGTAGGATTACATTAACGGGATGGAAAGTCTGGAGAGTTTTTTCAATCATATCGTAATCACTAATACTTTCTACACATAAAACCATCCTCGATGTTATTTCGAACAACGCGGAATTATAATCGCTAACACTTTTGTAATCCTGAAACCGGAGGTTTAACCACTCCTATTTAGCCATTGGCAAAATCACATGCTTTTGGTGATCAAATCAATCTTTAAGTGATTGCCATAGATCTGAAGGATCATCTTTCGTGATATATTCGCCTTTTAAACCATCACATATATGGTGGCGCAAAAATATCATGACCTTTGCTTTTAACTCGTTGAAGTCATTTTTGACTTATCGATGGTATCGCTAAGCCCATTTGCCCTTAGATGCGTTTTAGCATCGACTGCCCACGGCATATAATTTTTTCCAGATAATTTCAGGGCATGAAACTCGAGTTTCGCGAGATTTGACATGATAACTATAATAAAATATTAAACGATATTAATATATATACTTCATATTTCATAATATAATATCCCTGTAAATATCATGCATAAATAAATTTAACAAATTTAAGCATTATTAAAAATATTAAGTTAAAATTGATATATCGATTTTGAACGAAATAACGGGTCGCTGAGTCGGGATTGAGACACGTCGGGATATGAAAACGTCGTGTAGGGAAATGTTGGGCCGGGAAATGTCGGGAGTCGCTCGTGCTGATAACGTGTTATAAACTTTTATAATATACTATATATATTTGTGTATATAATATATATATGGATGTATAATTATTTGGTAGAAGAAACTTTTGTAGAAAAATGCTCTTGTTTTATAAGTGATTTGAAAGCTTGGTTGTTGTATTGATGATGTTTACAAAAGAGACAACTACTCCTTATTTATAATTTATAGAAGAGCAAAACTAATTATAAAAAGACATCTCATAAGTTACATGTTTAATCTTAAAGAAAGATTAGTGTCACCATCAATGACATATCATAATTTTGTTCATGCATCATGACATATTCTATGCCACATCAAAGATATGTGTCAACCAAGGTGATGAATAATCACTTTAATTCCAACAAGTTTGTATTTTATCTTTCATTTTGGATTTTTCACGATTCTTCGTTCGTCCTCGCGTCTCATAACGTTGTCTCTAGTCATTCTCTCTCCGGTGAGTCCTCACTTTTTTCGGTGCTACTCTAGCAGTATTTCCCCTTTTTTTTCTTTTCTCTGTTCGCTGCTTTTATGTTTTCCGAGAAAAACACAACAAAACTATTTGGATGTTTCCGTTGTTGAAGTTCGAGGTTGGACTTCAAAATTCAGTGACAGACTAGTCGACGTCTTTCATATTCGTGTTTGGTGCGTAGTAGATTCAGCTTATAATCGTGTATTCTTGCTAGGTACTTGCTAGATTTTTCGATTTCATGACTATTCTTTAACTCTTTAGCGTTCAATCAACGCAAATAGATTCGAGGAACTGTTTGTGTTTTTCATCTTCCACTAATAATAGTTTTCAGCTCAATTAAAAGTAGGAGGACTAATTTTTTTATCAGTGGATTTCTAGGAATTATGGAAGATGATTAGGGTTTCCTAAATTTGAATATTAGAGATTCTATATGTTAAACTTTTCGACTGCATTTCACATGTATATCTCCTTCCTTCTTGTGGTGTTGCATGTTTGGAGTTTTTGCCCTTACTCTCTGTTGTGTTGTCCTCTCATTAGATTGCAATGAGGGGTCATTGACGTAGTTTTTAGTGTTTGCAACACTAATTGATGCGAACATCATCAAGGTCCAATCTTTCTTACTAGATGCTACCTCCACCAGTGGTGAATCTAGGTTTTATTTTATAGTGGTTCAAAAATCAGTCTAAAATTATAAAGAATAAAAAATAAAGTCATAAACAGGTTTGAACCATGGATGGGTGGTTCACTGAACCATTTTAGACCAAATTTTACTATTTGTACTAATAAACTATCCTTATACATTTGTACAAATACATTGTAATTATATTTAAGGTGGTTCATATGAACCATCTATACTACAGGTAGATCCGTCATTGACCTCCACGACAACAACTACAAACATTTCTTTCGCTTGTATCATCAGATACCAACTTGTCACGGTCTAACTCTTGCATTACGCCAATTGAAAGTGGGAGTTCTCAAGAAACGTGCCCAACCTCAAAAACAAAAAAACAAGACATGATTCTCATGACCAACTTGTGATCCGCCATATTTCCGTATAGATAAACAAATTCTAAAACCACATAAATATGTGCATGGATAAACAAGTATTTACGAATTGATAATCATAAATTCATATTTCTTTGTTCACTACTTTGTGGTCACATAATATATAAAGTATTGAGATAAAAGTGCACTTTTCTCAAAATATTTAAAGAAAATTGCTAAAACATCGAAACCAAATAGTAAAATAAATAACTACCACGAAATGCAGTTTAATAAACATTGACTAATAAAACATATTCTTAACCAAGAATACTATGAACTAAAACATGTAAATGGTGGTCATTAAGCTGTGGTTAACTAACATAACAAGCATCAACAATTATAGACTATGTTGTCACCATAAATTCATATATGGTAGTTCTTCGTTTTGTGGTCGGATATGCGATATTAACATACTTGTAGTTACTCCCTCCCCCCGTTGGTCGAACATAAAAACAATATAATAAAATCCTAGTAGCTACGAAATGCAGTCTAATAACATACTTGTAGTCATGCTTATTCAGAAACACTATGTACTAAAATATGTAAATGGTGGTCATCAAATGATGGCTAACCCACATAACAAACATCAATAATTATAGACTATGTTCTCACCAATAAATTCATATGTACTAGTTCGTTGTTTTGTGGTCGTATCTGCGATACTAACATACTTATAGTCACCACGTTGGTCGGACATAAAAACAGTATAGCTACCCAATTTTCTTTACCAAATAACTTGTGTTTTGTGGTCAAATGATTATGGTCAATTTAGTACGATTTTAAGTGTTAAATTTTTTCAAAATGGATCTTAAATTGTTGGAAAAAATAGAATTCCAATTTTTCTAATTACAATTAACTCTAATTCTCAACCAAAAAACACAACACTCAATATTCTATCAAATTTTCATTCTAAACACAACATTCAATTCTCACCACTTTCTCTCTTCTTAAGGATATTATCACCATTTCTCAACTTTTTTTTTGGTCGTGAATGAAAGACTAAATGCCTCTCAAACTTAAGTGATCTTTTTTGCTCTGGCCAAGAGTGCTTTTTAAACTAAATAACCCTTCATTTAATTTATCAGAGTTTTCATCAACTAGCTCTATAGAACGACAATTGCAAACAAAGATGATTCGAATCATTCTCTCAAATGCCACTTAAAGAGAAAACTGGTTCTCATATGCCACCCATGAAAAAATCGAATTTGTTATGATTTATTTTAAATGAGAAACTGAGTAGAATACGATTCTGTCCTTAATGAATCTTGTTATTTACAGCAAATACCAGGCAAAAAATTGGTAAACCGAGAAATCGAATAAAAATTTCGAAATGAGCATACCAAATTGAAAAAGAAACCCAATTTGGTTATAGACCTGCCCCAATTGGAAATTGAAATCCAATTTGAGCTTATCGACCTGATTCGTCTGAGTTCTATTCGTCTTCTTTAAACAGAAAACCCTACACCAGTTTGCTGATTTTGAAATTCCACTCCGTTTTCGAGCACGAGTTTTCGGAGATCGAGGGTTTCCAGTTCTCCGAAATCGACTCCTCCTATTTTTCCAGTTATCCGAAATCGACTCCTCCTACATTTCCGCTTCAAATCAAAATCCTCAGGTAACGGTTTTAGAAATAACTTCTATGATCTCTCATTTTCATTCTTAACTGCATCTTAACTCGATTATACTCATTTTTTCAATTTCGATGGCAATGAAGTTGTGAGTGGACCCTGTGTCCACCATCACTCGGGTCAGTTTTCCTTTTATCCGAGCTTCCACGTACATGAGCCTCTTGCTCATCGGCTTCACCTCCGGGTTAACCGTAAGGGCGTTAAGGAGTTGTAACACCCCTAGTTTGCTTGGTTCTCCCTCTGGAATTTTCGTATCACAACTCTCCATGATTGCGGAGAGTGACCCTCTCTTAGGGCACTCTTTCATGGTGTGCGGCCCCTTGCAGAGGAAGCATCCACCCTTAGGTAGAAATGATGTCTTTCTCGCTTTAAACTCGTCCCGCCGTGACCATTTTCCATGATTTTTTAAGCTACTCGGCCGAGTGCTATCCCGTCTTTCTCCCCCACTTATAGTCGTAACTGTTTCCTCCTTAAAGGACTCGGTAGGACCAAAGATACGGAAGTCATCCAATGACTCGGCCGCTGCTATTGCTTCATCGACAGACTGCACCTGCCTTCGCTGCAACTCTTGCTTCGCCCAAGGCTACAATCCATCAGTGAAGTAGAACACCAATTCGTCACCTGTCATGCTCGGAATCTGAAGTACGAGAGGTTTGAACTCTTTCACATCCTCTTGAATCGTTCCCCTTTGTCAAAGTCCTCTTAACTTCTTACGGGCTCCATACACGATATTCTCTAGACAGAATTGACGTTTCAACTCCCGCTTGAAATCGTCCCAAGTATCCATCCAACAAGCTTTGTGCTCGATGTCGGCATGCTTCCTTCACCACCACAACATAGTCGTGTCCGTCAAGTAGGACGTTACGGCCTTTATCTTCGCATTCTCATCCACCAGGTTGAGATTGTCGAAGTATTGCTCCATCCGCCAAAGCAATTTCTCTACCTCCTTCGCATCCCAAACTCCGTTGAAGTGGGATGGTCATGGAAAATCAACCCGACTAGCGCCCGCGCCTCCAACGACCCGTACGTTCAAGCATGTAATCTTGCATAGCGTAATGTCCTCTTCCATCACCGTGAACCTTGCCCGCATCCCCTCGATGTCATCACACAAGGCATGGATGGACGCTGCCATGAACTCCTTAAATAGGAAGAATCGAGAGTCCAAGTCACCAGTGTTTTGCTTGACTTCTTCAAGCCCACTGAACATGCATCTCTCGAGTTCAGTGACAGTGTGCTCGACTCTCTCGAGGTTCTCTCCAAGTTTACCCACAGTCGAACCAAGAGCATCATGGGAAACACTCTTCTCCCGTCAAACTCTAGTATACGCTTCCGTAGTCTCACACCCTTGTTCCTCAACGACGGACATCGAGCTAGTCTCCTTCCCTTTATCTTTTCCTCCCTTAACCATTCTCACGAACATAGTGTCCCCTTATCTTGGATGAACTAAGCTCTGATACCAACTGTCACATACTGATTCTTTGCACCAAATCAGAACGTGCGGCCTTAGTACGTTTCCTCGCCTTGAGGTTACTAAGTCAGCCTTTAACCGAATGGGACTTGTGTTTGAGAGAGTTTTGTAGCTTAGAGAGAGAAAACGAAATCTAGAGAGAAGGGAGAGCTTATGGAAGTTCTTATTTCATAATTTGGATGATCTTTACAAATGAGGTTACACCCTTATTTATACTACATCTCCACCTCCTTACTCTCTCCTTTACTTAACTCTTAAGATTACTTCCCCCTTAAATACCTTAACCCATTTAAATAATAATATCCTTAAGATATTTTACAACACATTCCTTAATTCTTCAGCATTTGAAACCAATAAGTCTTAGTCCTTAAGAAAGTGACTAAGCTACTCCCTTGCTAGCTTGATGACTCAGCTAGTTGCTTGGTAGGATCCCTTGGTTCGGCCCAATAGCTATCTTGAAAGGCTTGACGAAAATGGGCCATAACAAACTGCTTCATAAACACATGAAAATTATGTCTCTTTGCGTGAATCTGACTTTATTTTTGGCTAGCTAAGTCTGACGCATAGCCGTCTGGGAATCTGACTTTATTTTTGGCACATTCCAATAAGCTTTCCTTGGCTAGTGGGGTCAATCGAAATATATGAACAAAAGATTTCTCACGAGCATCGAGATGCAACTCTTTGCGTGAACAAAACTGTTCTAATCCAATATTGAATTCTTTGTGTCTTTTGATTTGTCTTGTCATTCATTACAGTATGGAAGATGTTGTCAAAAAAGTTCTTCTCTACATGCATGGCATCGAGATTATGTTGTAGATTTAAGTCTGTCTAGTATGACAACTCCCAAAATATGCTTTCTTCATGCCAATTATGCCACTTATCATATCTTGGCTTCTTTATTTCGTGCTAATTCCCGCCACATACAAATGTTTTCGGCGGATTGGCTCCTCTTTTTCGCTCATATAGTACTTGCGCACTACTAAGAGATTCAGGTGAATAATTATCCAAACCAACTTGTCTTCCTTTCATTCGACAACTGAAAGACCTTTGTATCTTCCACACATATTGGACATGATAACCTACTATGTGTCATCTATCTTGAGAGTATGATATACGCTCGAAAGTCACTGATCGTCCGCATTAATACTACTTTTAAGTTGAAATTATGTTTGGTTAATATATTGTATACCTTAAATCCAGTAGACCAAAGCTCCTTTAACTCATCGATAAAAGGTCGGTGGAAAACATCAAGACTTTCTTGTGAGTGTTTCGGCTCAAAATTCAAAATCGTCATAAATAAAAATTTTGTACTCATACACATATTTAGGGGCAAGTTATAGGGAGTCATAATCACAAGCCATAGTGAATGATTCCGTAACATTTCAAATAGATTAAATCCATCCATGCATAATCTAAGGTACACGTTCTCTAACAAATCTAGGATGTAGCTGCTGGAAATTTTTCCATTTTGCTGCATTAGATGGATGATCCATTGTTCCGTCCTCTGACTAATGCTTTGCGTGCCATCTTATTTTCTTTAACAATCTTCTCGGTTTGATACATTCTCTTTAATTTGTCTGCCACTGACAAATATACCGTATACGATTATATGGTATTTTTGTCTGTTCGTCGCTACGTCTATACCTAGGTGCTTGATAAAATCTACATTTATCCAATTTTTCATCTTCTTTCCAAAAGATCATACAATTGCTGATACACACATCAATTGTATGATACGAGAGGCCTATATTACGCATCAATTTTTTTGTCTCGTAATATGAACTCATCGCTTGGTTTTCATCTGGCAAAATCTACGTAATTAGCTAAGTCCAACCGTCTACGCATTTTTCAGCCATATTCAAATATACCTCAGGTTCATGTACCGAGCCACTAAAGATAATTATCAGTCCCATTCATGACAACCATCATACAGTGGATTATTTATGCTTCCAATATGTTGTAAAAATGTCTTGGCTTCTCGTTTGGTTCTTCCGGCTCTTGATAACCGTGATCATTAATATGATCTTCGTTATCAAGGACCAAAGTTTCATTAAATGCCTCATGAACCATCTCCACATATTTATCACTTATATTATTACACATATCTTCTTGATCACTACGTCTTGGTTGATTGATAATGACATTACTACTTGTTCCTAAATCAACATTCAATTCATCCCCATGTATATACCAAACGTAATAATTTGGCAAAAATCATCTACTATACAGATGCGTACAAATTTTACGTCCCGTAAGAAATTTATCGTTCTTGATACTAGTGCAAGGACAGTAAAACTTACCCCGCTACTTTGCGCAATTGGCTGATTGCTTGCCATATTCATGAGTTCTTCTACTCCGACAACAAAATCAACGAATATGTTATTTTTCTTCTCATCGATTCTTTGGTACATCTTCCCTCTCGAATTCCAATAATTATAAGTATTTTCCGTAATTCTTTTTTTTTTGTAATCACTCTTTAATTTTTTTTCTTTGTAAAACATCAAGCTCATGTTGGATCATATATAGGCAAATTTTGCGACTATATTTACGAATCCTGAGGGGGTGGCAAAATTTTGCTACACCTACCCCCATTCATGATATTCATGTGTTTTAACCATATACTAATTTACGACTACGTAGCATGTGCGACCACAAGTGCATTACGACTCTATAACTACAAGAAGTAGTTCCACCTAAGTAGCAAATAGTGGGACTTCTGACCGTAATCGCACATTCGTCTCACATATGTGAGATTAATAGGAGACTACATAAAATGTGTGACCACATATGCGACTATGGTACCGTGACTACAAAAATTAGTCACTCCATAGTCGCAAATAATGGGACTTCGTAGTTGGAGTCGCAATTATAGTCGCACATATGTGACTCCACGCAAGTAGTCACACTTTTGGGACATCTTTGTGTCTACGTGATTGAAGTTGCAGATTAGTGCTACTTTCATCGCAAATAAGCCGCAGATATCTGCGAGCACACACGTATTCGTAAATTGTAGTCGCAAATCGACTATTTTCTTATAGTGGTACTTAGTAGTCGTAATAACATGTTAACAAATCTAACCCATAAATGAAGTTCAACGAAGACCAACAAACTCTAGAACATAAAATCAAGGGATTTTGGTATCAGATTTAACACAAGAACAAATTCAAACTTCGAAAAACGCTAGACTAGACCGACAACAACTTTTAACGGAACTAAAATCCGATTTTGTGAAACCCATAATTGGAAATTAAAGTCTAAAATTTTCAACCAAAACTATAGTTCAATGGAGAGCAACCACAAACCCTAAAATATAAATTCAAGTGATTTCTGAGACTGAATAAAAAAAATCAAACTTTTGAGAAAACAAAAAAGAAGAGAACAAACTCAAAATCAAACGCTAGCCTAATTCGACAACAATTTTAATCCGAACTAAAAACTGGAAAGAAAAAACAAGTCAAAACAGAGTAGTAATGATAATAGAAATAAAGAAATAGTTATAATAGAAAAAAATAGTAAACAACTTTTATGATAAAGCATGTAAGTGAAACAAAGTGTCTAAGACACTAATAATTTTGAATAAAGTGTGTCTATGTCTCAATTATCTTTAATCTAATACTTTTTTGAATTTCTGAAGGTTAACTACAATTAGTCTTTTAAGGTTTAAAACATTGTTTATAACATTCTGATGGATGGTCAATTGCAGTTAAAATTTTTGAATTCTGAATGGCAATATTCCTAAATTAGTTTAAAAGATAACTGAAACTGAAATTTCCTAGATCAATATTTGCGAGTTTATTTACACATTTTCTTTATGTAGTCTCTGTTCACTTTTATTTACAATTTTCTTAATTTTTCTATAAATAAAAGAAATTAGTCTTTATAGATTTGATTTGAAATTACTAGTATAAATTGCTCTGTGCACTTAAAATTAGTTTATTGAAGGTTACAAATTTGACATATCATAGGAATAGCCGAAAATCAGGAAACAACTTTAACAACAGGTAAAATATATTGTCCTTGCGCTGGTTGTAAAAATCATAGATATATTGACGTAATTAGTATATATCGTCATTTGATTAATAAAGGTTTTATGTCTGGTTATAAAATATGGTACTTGCATGGGGAAGACGAGTCTAGTTTTTAAAATTATGGTAGTAGTAGTAATTTAGAGACTAATGAAGAAGATGATCCCGAAATACAAACGATAGGAACGTTAGAAGTTGTTAACGAGGAAATGCTCGAAAATGTGCCATATTTTGTTTAGGAATTATAACAAGTAGTAGTTGAAGAACCACACGTAGAAGGGCAACAATTTTTTGATATGTTAGATGTTGCTAAACAACTGATATACCTGGGATGCAGAGAAGGGGTGTGGCCAATGTTGGCAGCAAGTGGGTTGATGACACTAAAGACAGATTTCAATATGAGTGGGTTGTGTTGTGATGGGATTGCACAGTATGTTAGACGTCTAATGCCCGAAGATTGTTTGGCACCAACTTCATATTACGAGACGTAGAAGCTTGTGAAAGGATTATGATTGCATTATCAGATGATCGATGTGTGTGAGAACAACTGTATGATATTTTGGGGAGCGAACTCAGACCGTACTACTTGTAAGTATTGTGATCATCCGCGATATAAGGAAATCGGTGGTAGAGCTCCAATTCCGTTTAAGAGAATGTGGTGTTTACCTTTAACGGAGAGGTTGAAGAGGTTATACCAGTCAGAACGAACAACAGCTGTTATAAGATGGCATGCAGAACATAGAAGCGATGGAAGAATTGAACATCCTTCTGATGTAAAAGCATGGAAACATTTCTAGCAACATATCCTACATTTGCACATGAAAGAAGAAATGTTTATCTTGGATTGAGCATAGACGATTTCAACCCATTTAGGAAACATGAAAGACAATATTCACCCTGACCAGTTATTGTAACTCCTTACATCTTGCCTTGAATGAACCGGAAATTTCTATTTCTCACAATTCTTGTTCCAGGGCCAGAGCATCCGAAGAAATCACTCGATGTTTTTTTGCAGTCATTGATATATGAGTTGAACATGTTATGGGAGCACGGTGTTCAGACATACAATATATTTACGCAACATTAATTTACTATGAAGGTCGTGCTAATGTGGACAATAAGTGATTTCCCAGCATATGCCATGTTATCTAGATGGTCAACGCATGGAAGATTAGGTTTTCCGAACTGCATGGGTCACACAAATGTGTTCCAATTGAAGAATGGGCCGAAGACAAGTTGGTTTGATTGTCATTCACATTTTCTACCAACGGATCATATGTATCAAAAAAGTACAACTCTGTTCAGAAAAAACAAGAAAGTGTTTGACCACCAACACCAGAAATCAACGGTCAAAAAATCCTTGATCAATTACGTGATTTCAGTGCTCAGAGCATTGTAGTTTATGAAGGCAACGGGCATCGCCCTATGAACGGAGTTGGTGCAAGATATAACTGGAACAAAAAGAGTATTGACGTGATGCATGTGGAGAAGAAATTATTCGATAACATAATGAACAATATCCTAAATGTGAAGGGGAAGACAAAGGACAACCTAAACTCTAGAATGGATTTGCCAGATATATGTTCTCGTTCTGCACTTCATAGTTGATAATAGGTTTTTAGCCTACTCTCTATTGATTTAAAGAGAAGACTAACACTACT
>OVAO01002452.1:0-10386 GCA_900406285.1 Biscutella auriculata
TGAAACAGATTTGAGGTCAAATCCTTTTCAAGAGGGAGAGGATGATGTGATCCTAGAAGGCACACAAACTGCTTTTGAGATTCAAAACATTTCCAGAACTTTGGAGATACCGAATGGAGCAATCACAAGGAGCAAAGCAAAGGAACTAGCCAAGATCATGGNAATTACTTTCATCTATACTACTTAGGAATATTTTGGTCTATGTGAAGACTCTCATAAAGAGAAAGCCATTAAAGAAGTTGAAAGAACCAAAGAGTCATGTTTTATAATCAAACTTTGAAAGTAGTTTTCATTGTTTTATGTCATTTTCGAGGAGGAGCTTTGTCATCTCCTTCCTCTATATATTATGCACGAAATTATCAATAAAAACATTCATCCTTTTGTTGTGATAACAGTTCTTGGATAATTTGAGTGTTTTTCTAAAGATTGGTGTGAAGCCAACAAAACCCTTTTTCATCTTCGAATAAATTCTTACTTTTTGTGTGAATCAACTAAGTAGCAGCTCTATCCCTTCATTTGATCCAGTCATGGATCACTTGATTTTATCATCATCATCATCACTTCGTTCATCCACTCCACCACCCACCATTCCGCATCAACCGTCATCATTTCGCATCAAAACGTACCAAAACGTTCATCCATTATTATCTTCTGCAACTTCTGATCATATCACCACCAAAACAGTAGCTCACCACGCCAAAGATATCCCTCCTCGGGCTAGGATCACGTCAGAAATGGTTTAGAAATAGTATTCTCAATCTATTCATGAACTTAATGCTAGAATAGGAGTAGCTAACCTAATATAGATCTTAGGAGATTTATCGCCCGAAAGGTGTTTGATAGAATTCTCGATTAAGTGAATAGGTTGTTAGTCAGTTCTTTCCAAGAGATTTTTTAAGTTATTGGCTAGTTGTTGTATGGAATTGTGTTTAGTGCTTTCTATTCATGCTTCATTGCCAAGAGATTTGTGTAATGGTATGTGAGTTAGTTTGTATTAGAGATTCTTAGACATAAGATAAGCCTAAGGGATTTTAGTAAACCAATCTAGCATGAAAACCTTTACCGACATCGATTTTCCCAATCCATAAGTTTGCCACCATTTCTGAATTTTCATTTCTAATTAGTTTACCGCTTTATTTTATTTGTTTGCTTATGAGTTGTTAGTGACAGAACAAACCCTTTTGTGTTACCTAGACTTAGTAAAATCCATCATAAGGCTTGTTAGTTAATTACCCCCGAGTTGGTTCGACATTCCGATTACCCATCTTACCCATACTACATTGATAAACCGACCCCAAAATTCATGTTTATCAATTGGCTTCGTTGCCAAATCGGGATTTCAATTAACCATTAGTTTTTTGCATTTGCTAGGGACTAGGTTCTTTTTTTTTCAGTTTACTAATTCTTCTTCATTTGTTTTCTCTTTTAGGTGTATCAGACAGCACAAGATGGCCAACACTGGTGACACTACCGATGCCATTCACGATGGGGTTCCAATTCCTCGGAGTTGGACAGATGCAAAAGGTAGTGAGGATGAAATTATGGATGAGTTGTTTGGACAGCTGAACGATGCACAAGTGGACGATGAGAGCGACGAGTATCACACTGACGACGAGGCTCGTCATGTTGAAGCGGACAACAACATATCTGAGGTAGTCAATCGAAATGAACCTGACTTTTGACTATATCAGATTCCAGGTTTCATCAGGGCGTTCAACATGGGCTATATCCCTTGTGATTCTCGAATGATCTACAACGGGATGTCCAAAGACGTGTCAGATTATCTGGGTTTTGTGATCAAGGACCCACCTCTCTGGGATCTTACCACAATGCTCGGTGGGAAGGTTCATGTTATGGGAATGCTTTTTGATGTGGGAATCAACGTTTATGGCAGCATTATCCGTTCTGATTTCTTTGTTTTCCCAAAGAAAAGTGTTTCAAGTGCTGGTTGGATCATGCTAGGTAGACCTTTCCTCAGAGACGTTGGAGCAATAATCTTATTGAACACAGGGGAGATGACTCTACAGAATGTGAGATGCCGAGCAACCTATCGACAACACCAATCGGTTAGACAAACACAACAACACAAGAGAGCTGCAGAACTAGAGCTGGAAAAGTTTGCAACTCTGGACCAGTTTGAGGAATTGGAGCGCTCATTCAGAGAGCAAAAGAGACTGAGGGATAAGCAGTCCGATGAAGGAGTTCAGCAAAATATCGACATGCGCTCTCAGATTTTTGACCTGCATAACAAAGTTTCAAGGGGAGGACACAATAGTCACTACAAGATGGAGAGACTAAGGAAAAAAATCCATTCAGTAGAGCATAACTTGAGAAAAAGAAATGCTGACCAAGAGGGGCAAGCAGAGAAGTATAGAGACGAGCTTTAAACATCCATGATAAGATTGAACAATGGTCTCGAAGATCAATTGATTGCTGCAAATACGGAACACCAAGAGGAACTCGAGAAGCTCAACACAAGGATCAAGTCCTTGGAAGAAAATGCAATGCCGGAGCTCATAGATGGAGAAGAAGAAGAAGGTGATGAAGATAATGGAGGAGCTATATATCTCAAAATGCTTCAGTTTCATTGGAGACATCAAGAAGACTTGGCTAAAGTAAAGAAGGAGAAGAACGCTGAACTTGAGAGGTTACAGGAAAGAATTGCCAAGCTGGAGCGAGATAACAACCAGAACTGAGATCTCCTAACCCAGTCAAGCTAGTGACGTTAAATAAGCTCACTTGAGAGGAAGTCTCATGTCTATCTTTCTTTTCTTTTGATACTTTTGATTTTTATTGACTTTTCATTGTCATTTTGATTCTTTTTATTGGGAAATTGGATATGGTTTTTGGATTTTGATGATGGATTGATCAAAAACTCACTGTGATTAAGGCATTAGGGAAGAATGTGCATCCGGAGGACACCCAACGGTCAGCACCGCCGGTCTATGCTGACCGGCGTGGTAGAGGAAAACGTTCATGTAGCCAACGTCGGTCAATCACATCGATCAGTTCCTACCGGCGCACATCATACAACGGGTACGGGGAGAGTCTCGTCGGTCTGCACACACCGGTGTGCTTGACCGGTGGGACGCACGCAGTTGCTCTAGACATACCACACCGGTCTGCACAC
This sequence comes from Biscutella auriculata, assembly GCA_900406285.1. Taxonomy (NCBI): domain Eukaryota; kingdom Viridiplantae; phylum Streptophyta; class Magnoliopsida; order Brassicales; family Brassicaceae; genus Biscutella; species Biscutella auriculata. The sequence goes on from OVAO01002452.1 coordinate 3,131, forward strand.
ACCGGTGTGCATGACAGGCGCAAACACCGCGAAAGTGCCTGCTCGGACCACACCGGTCTGCACACACCGGTGTGCATGACCGGCACAAACACCGCAAAAGTGCCTACTCGGACCACACCGGTCTGCACACACCGGTTTGCATGACCGGCGCACGCACTTCAGGAACCCACAATCCTTTTTCGTTCTAATCCTGGTATACTCTGTCACCTTACATATTTGCATAATTTCGTTTCAAACTATTCGTCTTCGGCTCTTTTCTAAGCATAGACACACAGGGACTGTGTTGTTTAAGTTTGGGGGAGAGACCACCTTTCGACTAATAAGTTTGCTTATTCGTTTTTTCATTTTTGCATCATTTGAAAAAAAAAATCAGAAAAACCAAAAAGATTTTCGTTTTTATTCAGGTTTAAATGTCTAGGATTGCACTGCATCTTAGTATAGGATTGAGTCTCATTTAGACCGCATTCACTTCGTGTTTTCAAAAGGAACCAAAACACATTCACTTTAGATCATCGATTCTGACCAAGTAATTTCAAAAAGTCGTGAAGTTCTATGCAACAATGCCTGATATAAGATAAGTTAAGTTCATGGTCTTTGATACTTGCTAGTTTAAGAGTGCTTTCAAAATGATATGAGTTTTTAATCCGACTATAATTAACCTGATTTTAGCTGCATATTGTTTCATGGTACTCTATATTCAAGCATGGATTTGGGCACCTTAGACCGAAACACTTTTTGCCCAAATCTGTCATTCGCATTTTTAGAATGATTCGCTCTAACCTTTTTTGCACCCTTGGCCTAAAACACTTATGTGAGATATCGTCATTATTTTAGTGATTGCAATTTTGCAAAAACCTAAAAGTATAGAGAGCAACAATGGAGAACATCTGTTTGGGTAGCTTAGGATGTTTGGGAATTGATTAAAAAGTAAAAGAAAAAATTAGTTTAGAGACTATGAGTATATATATAAAAGCTTTGGAGTATGATCTAAAAAAAAAGGATATGACCTAAAGAAAGCCAAAGGCTATTAGACTCTAGAAATCAAGTAGAGAAATTTTATGCTCCAAGTAAAGCTTAAAAACAAAAAAAAAATAGGTATATATATAAAAGCTTTGGAGTTAGATGAGACAGAAAGAGTCTAGAAATAAAAAAACCCCTAATTCAAAAGAAGAATGGAAAAGAAAAAGGTTAAAAGAATAGGATTGGGTAGATACTAAGGTGAAAGTTTGGGGGAAAAATAGAGGTTCAATGTTGTACGCCCCAATTGCTCTTTATCTTTCCTGATTTTGCTATAATCCAAATTACAATCGACCTTCATGCCTTTTGTGAAACCTTCTCTTTTGCAATTGAATCCCCATTAGTCCGAACCAATTGAAACTAGTGTATGCCTTAATCATGTTTTGCTCTTTTTTAATTTGAATGTAGGAAAGCATGATTAGACTAGTTAAGTGGAATGACTTGGCACAGTTATGATGATTAATGGTATTGATGTTTGACTGATGAGACAATTAGTTATGTTAGGTTGGAAACGCTCTCATCGAAAACTCAAGGCTCTTTGGTTCTTGTTTTTCAAACCTCGACCCTTAATTTACAATTTGTTTTGCTTGAGGGCAAGCAATGACTAAGTTTGGGGGAGTTGATGAGTGTGAATTTTACCGGTTTTACCGCTCGGTTTTCGTTCGTTTTGCACTAGTTTAGGATGCATTTTAGAGTCTCTAGGTTGCATTTGCACGTTTTTCATCATTTCAGGTGCAGAGAAGACGAAGGAGAGGAACCGAGTAATTATAGAGCATTTTGGAGCAAAAACGGCTAAGTCCCGGGTAAACCAGTCACGTCGGTCAAGACCACCGGTCATGCTAGACTGGTGGACCTCAAACAGCGCAATATGGAGGAAGACCGCCGGTCAAGACCACCGGTCATGCTAGACCGGTGGACCTCAAACAGCACGATCTGGAGGAAGACTGCCGGTCTATCCCGCCGGTCATGACTGACCGGCGGAACTCAACCAAGGACGACGGACGAAACATGCCGGTCAAGTGCGCCGGTCTGCATTGACCTGCGGAGGCCCCGCCGACATCAAAATTGTTTCCTTTTCTGCCCTTAATTTTTATCATCTATATAAGGATCCAATCCCAAAAACCCTAAGAATGTTTTTAGTCTCCTTTTTCTTAAGTTTTGAAGTTTTCGATCTCATTTGTGAGATATTTCTTTTGGTACTTTTTATTTATGCAATTATACCTCATTTGATTGTTCTTGTTATTTTGTTTGATTCTTAGTTTTCTAATCTCAGTCTCTCTCACAAATCATGCATAAAAACTCTCTAAGTGTTTTAGGCATGAGTTGTGAGTAGTCTCTATAACTTATGGATTAGGGGTTAGATCCGGTAGAGTTGATTGGTAGAAATGGTTTAGATCTATATTAGAAATAGTATTCTCAATCTATTCATGAACTTAATGCTAGAATAGGAGTAGCTAACCTAATCTAGATCTTAGGACATTTATCGTCCAAAAGGTGTTTGATAGAATTCCCGAACAAGTGAATAGGTTGTTAGTCAATTCTTTCCAAGAGATTGTTTAAGTTATTGGCTAATTGTTGTATGGAATTGTGTTTAGTGATTTCTATTCGTTTTTCATTGCCAAGAGATTTGTGTAACGGTATGTTAGTAAAAGGGCTTCCATCACGAGAGTGAGTTAGTCTATATTAGAGATTCTTAGACATAGGATAAGCGTAAGGGAGTTTAGTAAATCAATCTAGCATGAAAACCTTTACCGACATCGATTTCCCCAATCCATGAGTTTGCCACCATTTCTGAATTTTCATTTCTAATTAGTTTACCGCTTTATTTTTTTTGTTTGCTTAGGAGTTGTTAGTGACAGAACAAACCATTTATGTGTTACCTAGACTTAGTAAAATCTATCATAAGGCTTGTGAGTTAACTATCCCCCGAGTTGGTTCAACATTCCAATCACCCATCTTACCCCATACTACATTGATAAACTGACCCCAAAATTCATGTTTATCATGCCTCTAGCCACACCTTTCACTGTGACCTTCCTGGTGTAAGATCTTTTTAACTCTTTTAGGATTGTGGAATTATGACACTCTTCTGTTATGACTGACCCCTATTTTGTGACAGTCTACTGCCCAAGTATTATCGCTGCTAGATGTTGTTCAGTGCAGCAAAAATAGTGAATCGCTTGACCAAACTCCCTCCCAGAAACCAAAGCTTGATAGAGCTTGTTGGATTTGAAGTTGACTTATTTATCAGAAACTAACATGAATTTTAAATGTTCTTATCAAGGAGTTCATATCTTGTGTTTTTAGCTGTTTTTAGGCTTTGTTTTCATTCATTTCTTGCTAGTTTAGGTTGCATTTAGAGTCATTTACGTTGCATTGCATATCATAATCGTGTTTCAGGTTTGGAACCAGACTTAAAGCGAGAAGCGGAGTCCAAGGAGCGTTTTGGGCATAAAAATGGAACAATTCCAAAATTCGTGCAAGTAGACCGGTTAAACCCACCGATCCATGAAGCAGATCTAGCAGTGCACTCGTACCGGCCATACACACCTATATTGTGACCGGTCTCTTATCCGCAAATGAAATACCAGTCGTGAACCAACTGGTACGCACATCGTTCCTCTTTCAGCGGACATTCTCCCAACCACCATCCCGGTCAAACATGACTGGTCCAGAACGCCGAAGGATAGCCCCGATTGTCCTAAGGCCGGTCCACATGATCGGTCTCATTTACCCATTTGTTGTCGTGAGCGCCTATATCGGTCTACCACTAGAAGAACAACCGGTTTGCCTGACCGGTCCATGCAGTCCCGTCAGTTTTTGAACCAAGGCTTTTTAGAGAGACTATAAATAGAAGTGAGAGAGCTTTTTCTTGGGGTGTGTTGAATTTCATATTTTTCTCTTTAGAATTATCTCTTATTTGTTTGAATCTTGTAATACTTTTCTTAGTAATTGCATTTCCATCTTTGATATCTTCTTCTTATTTTGATCTCATCAATGGTTCAACATGATTCCCTCTTGGATTTTGTGTTGAAACTATGATGTGTGAGTAGTTTCTTTGCTAAGTGAGTAGGTTGGGTAAATTAGGGTAATTGATTATTGATTATTGATTATGATGCTTAGGGTCTAGATAGTTAATGATCTTCTCTTACTGGATGTGTTTAATGCTAGAATAGGCTTGATCACCTTGTTCTAGATCTTAAATATTTTATTGCCCAGAAGGTGTTCGATGAAATGTCTGAATGAATCTTTTAGGAGCTAAATGAGGTCTAACCAAGGGATTGTGCTAGGATTGTTTAGTAATTGCATAGACTAGAGTTTAATGTTTATTAATTGTGTGATTAGTCATGGGATTGTACAATTGCCTGATTAGTAAAGGGATTTCTACCAAGGGATTGGATTTCTAATTTGGATAGTTCTTAGATTAAAGATTAACATTGATTGATAGAATTGGGCATTTTGAGCATGATATTGATTACCCGAGTCGATTACCTTTACCTATTCGCTTAGTTCTCCCTTATTATTAGCTAAATCGTTTTTGTTGACTTTTTGTTGATTGATTTGACTTTTCAATTTTACTTGCATTGGTATTAAATTCGAATAGACTTATTTTGTGACAAAGCACTTCTATTATCTCGCCTAGACTTAGCAACACTCTCTATAGAAATTGTGAGTAATCAACCCCCAATTATGGTTCGATAATCTCCCCGAACCCCACTTTACTACATTGATACCTCAAGTATTTCGTTTCTCGCTAGTCGATAGTGAAGAGGCGAAATACATGCATATCAAGAGTCTCTATTAAAGAAAGAGAAGTAGAAAGACGCTCAGGGTTTCTTATCCACTTTATCACTCTCTCTTACCCTGAGTGGTCATGCTCATTTTTAGTATGGTAACCCGTCTTTTACTCATCCTCCTTTCAAGCCTCAGATGTTCTGTTCTTTTTATCATGTCATTTGGTGTTCATTCATGTGAAAAAAATATGGAGAGAAAATTGAGTTAACTTGACCTGTTGTTATCTAGTTAGTATGAAATATTAGGTGGTTAGTTTATGATAATTATGTTTTGTTTACCATGTTGTGTGTTTTCCTTTGGCCATAGGAAGTATATCATTGGGTAGTTATAGGATCTCTAAAATAGTGATTCAAATTATGATAAATGAGACTGAATGTTATTTGCTGATTGTCTAATCGTGTGAGGAAATTACACCCGGAAAAGGTTGGAGTTCGATCGAACCGAAGTGAGTTCGATCGAACTTAGAAGCCGTAATCATTCAGTTATATCAAACCCAAAGTGGTCCGATCGAACCTCCCCTTTCAAACATAAATTAAAAACAGAATAAATAAAGGGGGAGAAGAAAAAGAAAAGCAAGAAAAGAAAAAGAAAGGAATGAGGCTGTTACATTTAAATTTCTCAACTTAGCTTTATTTTGATTCAATTTCCGGATGGATAGTTGATTTCTAGTACTAGGAAGTATGTTAGTTTAAGGTCCTCACTTGTTCAATCTCTCTGTCATGATTTTGCATAATGATATGACCATTTGACATCCTTGTTGATTGAGAACCCCAAACACTTTAACCTCACCACAAAAATTAGCCTTCTTACATCTGATCGAACCCTCTTTACCGGATTGAAAGACTTCCTGAGAAAGAGCTCACACTCTCTTTAATGAATGTAGTGGGTCAGCTGATTTGTATGCATGATCTATTCAGGTGGAGGTTCAGAGTATGGACATGTTTAGGCGGTCATACTGGGAATCTGGGGATAATGTGCTAACAATTTTGGTTTGTGTCTGAATTACAGGATTTGTCTAGACTATGGTCAGCTGGGAAGAGTAGAGTTCCCACAACTCCCCCTTGGGCTTTGGTTTGTCTTTTCTTGAGGAAAAGCAAAGGTTCAAGTCTGGGGGGTTTTCTATGTCCTATTTTTAGGGGTTTCAATCCCTTATTTTGATGAGATTTTGAACCCCCTTTTGAGCTATTAATGTGCTTTTGGAACCTTTTCCTCTCCTTTCGGGATTTCATAGGTTTGGAGAGGATATTCGAGAAAATGAAGCATTTTGGGCATTTTAGAGCAGAGTCTGAAGAAACCGTTCCCGCCAAGACTTGAATTCGATCGAAACTCATACGAGTTCGATTGAACCCTCACTCGAACCAAGGTGGTCAGACTAGATCCGCAAAATGTAGACAAGGGAAGGAAGAGAAGATGAGTTCGATCGAACATCCCTGAGTTCGATCGAACCTCAACTCCAAAGAAGGTAATCTGAACCAGAGTGAGAGGATTAAGTCGGTTCGATTAAGCCTACCTGAGTTTGATCGAACCTCAAGACCGACTTCCCAGAAAGTCTCGTTTTGAAGCCCAAACCCACTTTTACCCTAATGACGTCACAAGGCTCTATAAAATCACCAGAGAGACTAATATGTGTGATTTTTATAACCTTTTAAGTCTAGGTTTCAATCGGTTTTTAGTAGTTTAGGATGCATTGAGGTCCAATTAGGCTTGTATTTGTATATATTTTGCATCTAAGGTGTTTAAGAAGGACCTGTGCATCATTCGGGAGTTAAAACGGATCAAAGAGCCGAGAATCAACGTTTTCAGCAGCTAGGATCGGTCAAGCTTCATCCAGGATCGGTCAGGGAGTGCTCCAGCCTTCAGGATTGGTCAGCAGAGGAGTCAGGATCGGTCAGGAGTGCTCCAGGCAGTTGGATCGGTCAAAGACCAAGCTTGGATCGATCACCCCTTGACCGATCCAGATTCTACCCGAGAGAAAATCTCCAAAACCCTAATTCTATCTCGTTTTTACCCCTTTTAGCCTCACTATAAATACTCATTTGTGCCTAAAACTCTAAAGGGAGTCACTTTAGTTCATTTGTGTGCCTCCCTTTTGTTTCTCTCACTTGTTCTTACCATTTTGATACTTTGTAATGTACTTTCTTTTGAGATCTTAAGTTTAATCTTGTTTCCAAGTTCATTTCTCTTCTTGTTTTTGTTAGATCTTCTTGTTTCTTGTTGGTTTGTGTTATATCTGGTTGATTCATATTGACTTTGCGTAGTTTGCTATTTCAATCTTCTTATTCCTCTTCTTGCTCATCTCTTCCATGGAAAAACATAACTTCTCTATAGATATTTGTGTTTCTTCTATGGATTGTGAGTAGTCACCTTTTAGGTGGTTGATTGGGCAAGATTAGGGTATTTAGGTTCTAGATCTATGTGTTTAGGGCTTGGAATCACAAGTATCT
>OVAO01002453.1:0-12754 GCA_900406285.1 Biscutella auriculata
TACTTCCCTTCTAGCATTAAGATCATCTATTGAGAGAAGATAGGTTGATTACAATCCTTAAGTAGTATGTCTAAGCATTAAACCACCATAATCTACCTAATCCATCCACTTAGAAAAACTACTCACTAATCATAAATTTAACATAAACTAAATCAAAAGCAATCATAATGGAAATAAGCAGTGTATTAAGACTAATTAGAGTTAAACATTCAACAAAAGTACAAGAGATCAAAAGCAAAAGGAATGACAAAAACTAGAAAAGATAAGTTGTGTGCAATATGGTTGGGTATTTATTGACCCTCAAGGACTCGTCCCGGGCTGGCAGGCCGGTACGCATGGCTTGGCCGTCCCGGGACGATGCTCTGAGACGCTTCCAGCTTGGATAGTCCCGGGTTAGAATACCCGGGATGCATCCCGGGATGGTACTGACTGGCGGGATCCTGGGAAGTGTCCCGTGTTAGGTTGAGCTTCTAACCCGGGATTGAGTGGACCAGGACGATGTTGGGATGACTTCCAGCGGGATGTTTCCCGGGTTAGAATGCCCGGGATGGGTCCCCCGACTAGTTGATCTGAGGCAGGACAACGGGGTTGTCCCGGACTAGGTAGAGCCTCTAGACTGGGACGCTACTCCGGGACACTTTCATCGGGAGACGTCCCGGGTTGATCTACCCGGGACCTTGGCCGGGACTCTTCTCTGGTTCGGTGCTGTTTAGCTCGCTTTTTCAAGTTGTTCTCCGTTTGATCCATGTTCCGTCCTTCGGTTGCTCCACACCTAATAAATGCAAATGCAATGCAATATGACCTAAAAGACTCTAAATGCAATCTAAAACGGAATGAAAACCCGAATGAAAACGANTTAAAAGCACAACATATCAGGTCTCCACATTCCAATCAATTTTCACTCTAACGAAGTCTACCCGGNAACACAACATATCAGGTCTCCACATTCCAATCAATTTTCACTCTAACGAAGTCTACCCGGGTCGTGGCATTTGGATTGTATTCAAACAACAAGATATGCCCAAGAGTTTCGCTAATGCGATGAATGATATTGCAGCTCAGATAGTGGATATGGATTCTCTTTATCTGAATCCAAAACATGATTGAATTTAAAGGGATAAGAACCACATAGGGTACCCAACGACGTAACACCAACATTCAATCGGAAATGGACCAATGACCCATACGAAGGAAAGTCCATCATTTCTTAAGAAGAAAACACAAATTGGAACTGGGAACCGTCAATGATACGCCCATGGATTTTTCCTTCAAGTCCCCAAACTTTTGGAAGACTTTAAATCATTGCCCGAAGATATTGTTTCCTCAAAATTAATGGCCTACCCATGAAATGAATCTGTTTTCATTGACAGCCTGAGAGACAATTTCCATTGGAAGAGCAACATGGGGTCATCACAATCGAGATCATTCATGTGCATTGCTTTGCACATATTATCAGCCATTTGGAAGCAATATTGATTAGGAAGTAAATGAAGTAAACAAAGATTCAAAGAAAATTAATTTTGATTAAGAAGAAGAGAATCATATATATATGTCTCGGATTTCAGATATTAATTTTATCACGATTCCATAAATGGAATGTGGGGATGAACCAACAGATATAGAGTAGTGATTCCATTCCATTGATAACTACTCCAACCACCAAAATAGCAGGGGTATGTCGGAAAAAGAGAAAATCAAAATCACACTAAGAATTGCCGAAATAACTGTTTTCATAGAGGTTTTTTAGAAGAGAGATTCTTTTATTTTTAAAAATAAAATAAACTTAATTTATATTTTTAAATATTTTATAATTTAATGTGTATAAATTTAACTATTATTAAAAACATTATTGCTTGCGTAGGTTTTTTGTTGTTTTAAGATTAACATCAATTATAATACTTCAAATTAAAAAAACATATTTTTTGTTATTTAGTTTATTGTTTTAGTTAAAGGTTTTAGGTGTCAATATATTGTTGCTAGAACATTATTTTATATATATCAAAATAATATTGATAAACACAGACTTTTGGTGTAATAGTTTGTAATTGGATGACGTATATGTAATTCAAATATTGATACACTACTTAAAAGAATTTCATTTTTAAATTCTATGATCTAATATATTAAAATCTTATATAATGTATTAACACAAAATTTGAAAGTCAATAACAGTTTATTAATGTATATTGCTTGAGTATATTATATTATAGGTTTTTTATTTCAAGCATTTGCTAAATGTTAACAAACTATTTATGTTTAAAAATGGGAACATTGAGTAAGATATTATTTAAAGTATGAGAATCTGAGTAAAATTTCGTATAAAATATTGTATGGATTAATATTAATTTAAAATATTGTATGGATTAATATTAATTTAAAATATTATTGAATTGGTATTAATTTAAAATATTACGTTGATAATATATGATTATAATTTTTATGAGTTGACAAAAAATCGTTTTTATGGTCTTAACTCTGGTTGTATTATTATATACAAAAGAGATTTATATAGTATCTATTTTTTATAATAAACAAGCATTATAACCAAAAAAACTTGAAACTGATATAGATCAGAAGAACCTAACGAGTATTAAAAAGTAACATTGAGTGTATCTGGTAGGAAATCTTATGTTTAAATAAGATTGAAAACGGACGAGCCCTTCTACCCCAATTGGTTCTGGTGTTTGGTTTGTCATCCAGAGGTTGCTAGTTCGACCCTCGTCCCACGTAATTTTGGGATTTAAACAGAGTGGACCCTCTTTGTGGCCACATGTTGACAAAAAAAATATGAATGAAAACGGCCATCTTAAGTGATATTTGAAGCTATTGCGATAGCTGGTAAGCTTGCCCAACGTTGAACAAAGCTAAAAGAGATCGACACGAAGGTTTGAGCAAGGATAGAAATCGAGGCCAAGCAATTACGATACTGCGGCAAAGTCTTCGAATTGTTGATCGCTTCGATGACCTGTTTAAATGAACACTCAAAAATTATGTTAGAGTAATTAAGATCCTTAATCCTCTGGATTACTCATAAAATAGCAGATAAGGCTGCCTCAATTTCACTTGGAATAGTTATACTATCAAAGTTACGAATAAGCCAAACCGCATCCATGCTAGTGACGGAACTACGTGACAGTGACGGTGGTCAATTGACCCACGTCAATTTCTTTTTTTTACAATTTTAGGAATATTTTTTTAAAATAATAGTTAAATTTATTAAATTGATCCATGTAAAATGTTGAAATTTTAATTTTGACCCACATGAATTTTTTTTAGATCCACCACTGCCTACCAGATATAATGAAGATCACCATGATGAATGAATATTACATTTGAAGGCACGGGGCTGAGGACGCTGCCAAGATTCAGTCTCATCCGAAGTAATTGAAGAGAATCCTGAAGCATCAGCGACTGTATGCTATTACAATTTTAAAAACAAAACCAATATAAAATAAAATTTTATACATTCAGCCGTAGATAACGATTGATCCCTTGTAGATAAATCTGACCATTCAATAAAATTGTAAGTTTTTATTTGAAAATCAGATTAAATTTGGACCCATATGTGTACTATCGGTGGCATTTAAAGAGTTTATGATTAATTATCTCTTCATAAAACCACATGTTTGACACCTTATATCACAATTATTTCTTCTTTGCTTAAGATTTGTTTTAATAAGAATACATCCCTTTAGAGATTGCCAAAATAAATATTTGATCTTTGTTGGATATTTCATTTTTCAAACAAATGATAAGCGTGGCTCAATAAAATGACCTTGCATTGTCTTATAATTATCAAAAACATTATGCTGATATCCAATATATAGGAAAATATTTTTGAACACATTTTAAATAATTTTTTATTTATTAAAATAGTTATAATATATATCATTCATATATTTTTTTTAAAAAAAGATAGTTATTTCTTCATAAAGTAATACTATGATTTCTTTTTAAAAAAATTTGAATTACTTTTTTTTGGTTTTGTTATTCTTTACAAAAATATTTACAAACCAATCAAACCAATTAATAAATATTTTATATTTAATCATATCATATTAGTTAATTTGAAATGCTTATATTTCTTGACAAAAATTCTTACATTTTCTCCCTTATCTTTATTTGTTTCTGTTTTTGTATAACATAAACAAAATAATACATTAATTATATATATAATGAGAGAAGATGTATTCTTCTGTGATCAGACGTGGTACTCTAATCTCTAAGACAATTATAAATATATTATATGATAATGTAATATTTAACAAAAAACAAATTTATGGGACATTGGGTAAAATGTATATTATGAAGTTTAAGAAGTCATGAATTCAATTCTCACATTTTTCACTTTTGTTTTAGTTTAATATTTTAACAAAACGACATAGTTTTAATGTTTATACATATATAAATACAAATTTTGAAATTTATATACGACCGAAGATTCTATTGCAGGTTAATATGACTTGATGAATTTGATTAGATATTTTTACATATGGATTATATATTTGCAAAATTTATCATGATTATGATTTTTTTGCAGAAAATCTATACAAAATTATTATTATTATTATTAAATTTTAAATATTAGACATTAATTTTGAACATAAAAATTAAAAAATTAGTTTTATATAAGTCACTATTATGATTTAAAAAAAAAAATTAAATTATAAACATTAAAAATGAAATTCATAATTTACATTTTATATATAAATAGTATTAGAATCTTAGGTTGAATCATAAATAAAAACAATAAAAAATATAAATAACGTACTTGAAATAACAAAGAAAAATTCAATCTTAAAATAAACAAAAATAAGTAAGTTTATAGATTGAGAAAAAAACATTTATTTTGCAAAGTTTGACATAAAAATTCAAATTGTAAATTATGATATACATAAGAAGATTCGGTACTAATAAATATTTAATAAGTAATGTATAATAGAGATAAGTGCATTAAAAATAAAATAAAATTGTATAAATTAAAGATATGTAAAAGTAAGCCAACTACACAATAAATATACTCCCACTTATAATATATATTTATTACAACATATAAATGTGTGTTCTCTTGTGATGACACATAACACTTTAACCAATCAATATTTAATAAACAATTATTTTGATATGTTAGGAATATTATTTAACAACAAATAAATTAAATCAAATTATATATTTATTATTTGTATAAGAAATAATATTAGGAATTAAAATATAAATTTTAGTTGATAAGTTATTGTCGTTCAAAATGAAAAAGAAAAACTAGAACTCTAAAAATATACAAAAATGAAAATTCAAAAGAAATTAAAAAATTATGTAAAATAGAGATAAATTGATAAGAAAAAGTTAATAGAAATAGAAAATATCTGTTTACAAAATTAGTTATATTAAAAAGTATTGCGGTACTAGAATTTGGATATTTAGTATGAAAAAATTGATAAATAAATATTTGGGAAATATTAAAATAGATTATTTGGAAGATTTTCAAAATTAGATATAGGTTTTCTATTGATAATAGATACAACATTAAATATTTAATAGTATTAAATTTATACAAATATTTTATTTACTTTTTAAAAATGATTTAATCACTATTTTATAACAAAACAGATAAATTCAATCTAAATACAAATTTAAAAGTCAGTTTTATGTTAAAATGATAATATACTAGTTATAAACCACAACCAAAGAAATTAATATGAAATTAGAAATATACAATTGACAAAATTAATAATATACAACATAGATAATAAAGTATAAAATATGGAGAGGAATATAAATGGATAAAACAAAAAAAGAACATAATCTATAAAATATAAAACTATGAAAATTAAACTCAAATTTTGATGTTAGTTATCAATTTTATTTTAGTTTTATATTTCTCAAGATATTATTTAATGAATATTATTAGTATTTCAAGTTAATTTATGTTGAAAATATTTGAATTCTATTAAAAGATTCGAAAGTATTTGGTTAAATCTGATTTCAACTCAGTTTCGCAAAGATCAGAATTGAGGTCAAACCCAAAAAATAAATTATTTGAAAGAGATCTCTAAGCATAAATAAAAAAAATACCCAAAAAAATTGGAAAAATGGAAGACAGGAACCCGAACTCCGATTAAAAAGCTTGTAAATCTATATGCATAAAGCTACTTTCTGTGGAAATCACGAAGATATNAAAAAAATACCCAAAAAAATTGGAAAAATGGAAGACAGGAACCCGAACTCCGAATAAAAAGCTTGTAAATCTATATGCATAAAGCTACTTTCTGTGGAAATCACGAAGATATTATTGAATTCCATATGCTAGTCGTTGTTCCTATAGTTTAAAAACTCCAAACTCCGCAAGTCTATGTAGAGAGAGTGGGAATGGTAAAGTTGTGGTAGGAATCAGTGAGACAAACTCAAAGTTCTAAGGATCGATTGGTGCGCCTTGTGAGCTAATATGATACATATCTTCTTTTGTGATAGTTATGTTGTTGTTTTCTTAAAGCTAAAGACATATCTGTCCGAAGAACAAAGTCGGAAGGAAGGAAGGAATTGATTTGCTACTCTGCATTAATTCCTTTTTCCCTATCTCTACACTCTTACATTATGATTAATGTCTATCTTTGGGACTTGTAAAACCGTTTAAATTCTCTAACTTCTCCAAGTGAGATAGGTTTTTGGGTGTAAGACATGGAGATTTTGTATGTTTATCGCTGCCTCTGGAACTGTTTTCGTTCCAACCCATGATATGCAACAATGTCTTGGAGTAGTGTGGGTCAAGCTTTTCAGCTTCTTCTCCTGAGCCCGCAGACTCTGAATCCGTCCCTCTTGCCTGCTCAGGTTGTGAAGACTGTTTTAGTGCTAAAGAATCTGCATAAAGAACATCTTCTATCCTTGACATCACCGTGTAAGCTAAGCTTTCTAGTATCCTCGAGTAACTCTCCAACACTGCTTGTCCAATATCCTGTATTCATATCACCAAAAATATGTTTGTTTCTTTTAAGATGTCTACAAGACTTGAACACATTTTTCTTAGTTTTGCATTTACCTTGTTGAACTGAATCTTGGAGATGTCAAGTGAAGATTGAGGAAGACCTGGAAATTTCTGTTTGAGAAAGATCAAGATTGTCTCTGCTCTCTCTTCAAACAATTCTCTTTTCTCCAAGCTAACTGCTGATCCCCAAGAAGGTTTGTTGTCTTTTAAGTGAAGTTTCCTCTTCCAAATCACAACAGAAGCTTCGATTCTGTTCTTCAAGTCCAACACTTTGTGTTCTGTGGATAAGTCCAACATCGACAAGAACTGCTCTGGATCAAACCATTCCTCTGTTATGCTTTTGTAGATCGAATCTCCAAGGCTAGCTCTTCCGTTCTATCAACCAAAGTATTTATATATATATATACACCCATGTGGATAAATGAATGAATGAATGAAATTTTACCTTTGGGAGAGAGTCGATGTAGCTCTCAGGTATTACCATTTCTGAGAGAACTTGAGCGTTAATAGCCATTGCAGCTTTTTGGACCTGTGTGACTGAATCTTTTTGGAAGTAAAGCATTCTCCGAGCCGGTTCAGATAAACCGCCTGGAGGAACTTTAACCGGAGGTAACCACCACTTGTCGTTTGTCCGATCATTCCTAGCTTGCTTCCCTTCTTCTGAATCTCTCGATACATACCAAAACTCATTGTCTCCTCTGAATTTTTCGAGTGTATCCTGAAACATGTTTTTCATCACCATATTTTTATTCATCAAATCAAACCCTAGCTAGATACAAAATCCAAATTCTAATATATTTTTTAAAAAATAAACATAAAGGAGACAGACAGTGCTTACGATGAGCATAGCGTCGAGTTTTCGAAGAGCTGGGATATTCATGAGAAGATCACCTCTTTGTCTTGTCACCATAATCTACAAAATAAAATAAATTAAAAACTCTCCAAAACATTATAAAACTTTGTCAAAAAAGACGTAGAAAAATTCAAACCTCGGTGTAAACTCCATCTTTGCTCATCTGTTGAGAAGGAACAAACTCAACAATGTGTTCGGTTACAGACAATAACCATTCGATCTCTTTCTTCCACCTCGCTTGTCTATCTTCAGGCATAGGTTGTAGCTTTGTTTGTTCCCCGAATATTGACGCTACAAATCCATCGTACGTACCAATCTCAGAACATTCAGAAAACCTAATTATTTACTTGCCAAGGAAGAAAACCTACTTACCAGCAAGATTTGTGATGGCATTTGAAAGAGCTAGAGCGGAAGATACACCTTTTCCTCCACCGGACATATCTTCTCCGAGAAGTAACTTGGCGAATCTGTCTTTCATCATCTCAGTATCTACAATATATACTTTTATGTCATTATTAGGGTTTTTATCAGAAGAAAGAAGAAACAAAAAAGAATCACCTGCTTGTTGTTTGTCAGGTTTTTTTCCAGGGCGATTAAGAGGAGAAATCATAGGAAGGCTGGTTTCTACCGGACTTTCTGCGAGGTTGTCGGAGTTTTGGCTTTCTGATGTGTTGGAGTCGAGGAGAAGAGAATCTCCATTTTCAACGACAATTTCATTAGATTGTTGCTGTTCTTGTTGTTTTGTAGAGGATGAATCAAACATTCTTTTGAAATTGATTGATTTCGAAGCGCTAATCCCTCGTTCCAACGCTGCAACCATGGTACGACAACGTACGCTTGATTTCTTGCCCCACAAGCTAAAACCCGTTTTCCCTTTAAAATCCAGCTGATCTATTTTAATATTATACTACTCTAAATATATATTTATATTCTAAGCTTTTGTTTTTAAAAACATTAAACAAATTTACTAACTAAAAAGTGTTTTTTCGGTTTTTATTTTTTTTTTAAATTTTTTTGTTTGAAAATAAAACAAATTTTCATGAGAAAGAGACGTTTTTCTTGGATTTAAGGATTCAAAATATTTAAAATAATAAAATAGCAAATCAATAATTTAGGAAGTTAGCCTTTTTTGTAGGAATTGTTTTTTCTTCTTTGCTTAAGAGATAAATTGATGGTTTGTGGTGAAAGTGATGTTCCAGGAAGCACGGAAAAGACAATAAAACTCCACAACTGATTTTACTTTCTCATATGAGAAATACCACTAATCAAATAGAGTATTTACTTATCCTTCCAATTGTCAATTCACTATTTAAATTACTTTTAGTTATTATCTTTACTTATATATGTCTTGAGTAATTAAAAAATGTTTATAATCATAGTTATAGCTATGAAAAAGTGAAATTGAAGAAGCTTACCAATTTTTTCTCTTCCCAATATCTTTATAAATTACATTCGTCCCAATATATTGGATGGATATGTAAGGTATATATCCACAAGCGATTAGTATGCTTAGTTCATGGCTGACCCTAAATTTAAATTAGACAAGTTTTAATTTGCGGTCCTCATTATTTTTAATAATATTATTAATTTATTTTTAATAATATTATCAACATTTGACGTCGTCTCCAAGAATTCGTCCTATAAAAACAAAAACTACAGAATAATCACGGGATAAAGAACAATCACAAAAAATTCTACACAAAAAAATCTAAGGCACAAAGATCTGAACGATGGCTGCATAAATAGTAGACGAACAAATTGCTGGAGAGATCGATGAGCTACTAGCCCAGGTGTTGGCGACAGAGACACTGTCACCACTCTAAAAAGAAAACCCAGACTCATCTAACGGCGGACGTCAGGTCCAACCGATATGTTAAAGAGCCTTATCGACATGATAAACCGTCAAGATCTCGAAACCCAAAATATGAGTGAGCTCCTTGAAAGCATGACTCTTGAGCAACGAGGTGGTCAATGTCAGATCTACGACCAAAACACAGAGAACCAAACTCCTCTAGCTCGCAGGCTCCATCGAAACATATACGTTGAATTTCCTACGTCCCAGACCGAGCAACACACCCTGACTCGCCAAGAGTTCACTATGTAACGGGTCAGAGGTCCCCTCCAGAGAGATCCGCACATGCCCTTGACGGGCAACGAGGATGCTACGGAAAAGCAGGACCTACAAATGGAAAATTTGAGAGAGAAGATTGTCGAGATGACTTCTCAGGTTCATCGAGCTACAAGTTCAGCGCCAGAGATCGAGGGAGTCTTGGAAGAAACTCAGAAAATGCCTTCACCACCAACATCAACATCATCGAATTCGGCCACGAGGGCAAGACTCGATGCCTGATCTACGAAGGAAACACAAATCCGAGAAACTACATGACTGCATTCATAATCGCTATGAGCAGAACCCACTTCGCTCCAGAAGAGCAAGATGTCAGTTATTGTCAGTTCTTTGTAAAACAATCCTAGCGGAGCAACACTCAGCTGGTTCTCAAGACTCGAGGCCAGCTCGATCGACAACTTCCACACCTTGTCAACCATCCCTCTCAAGCACTACTCCATGTACATACAAAAGAGCACGTTAAACGCCGACCTCTAGACCTTGTCCCAATGACCAAAGAACAATACAAAAGTTCCTCGGCAGGTTCAAAGACGTGGTTTCCAGCGTAACCGCAACGAAAGATGCGGTCATAGCAGCTCTGCGAAACGCCCTATGGTACCAGTCGAGATTTCGCGACGACCTCCTAATCAACCAACCGACAACTTTGGACGACACGGTGCACCAAGCGACTCGATTCATGGAGATGGAGGAGGAATACGAGGCACTGGTGAAGAAATATGCACCCACAAAAGCCCCGAGCTCGAAAGAGAAAACAAAGGAAGAATATCGCCAGCCTCACCAGTACTACAACAACAATCCCACAAAGGATGGACGCCAAACCAAAGGAGTTGCTTACGTCGGGAACGAGAAGCAACAACTATACAACCCATCGTGGAATAAATTTAACATAGCCGACAATATTCATGATCTAAAATGCCTTCTCTGAGAGCCACCATAAGAAGGGTCACTCTTGATACACGACCCTTTAGAAAGAACGCTCTTGGAGAGATGGAGACCGATGGTGATGATGTAGAGGCGGGCGACTCGTCGTTCTCTCAATCCCTGTGTACAAATGTTACCAAACTGAGTGAAACCTTTAAAGGGATGAAAATAAGAGATTCAATCAAGAGAGAAAGGAGAAAAGAGAAAATGAGTTATGGTTCTCTCGACCCGAACGTCTTCAATGTTGTCGTTCTCTGGTGGATCTCGTTTTAAGGATGAAAGATGATGATCGATTGAGTGACTTGGGGATAAAGGCAAGATCTGGACGTTGAGTGACGGAGACGGGTGTTGAGGCGGAGAGTACGGCCTCGCCGGCCATACGCAAGAGAATGATTTGAACTCTTTCGACCGTTTGACCTTCAAACGCGAAACCCTTCGACTAATCTGAATCTTTAGGAGAATAATGAAGGATGATCGAGACAGAATGGTAAAAGATTGAGCTTTGGAGGATGAAAACTCTCAAACTTAGAACGCCGTCAACGAAAGTTTGAGAGAATGAGATGGTGGAGCAAACGAGAAATGAAAGGGGGAAAGGAAGGGGTTTGGATATGACACACCAAACCTTGCAGTCCTAAGGGATATGACACACCCTTAGGTCGAACTTTCATGAGAGAAAAATTCCCATCTTTACTTGAAAATAGTTTGAAAGTTCTAAAATGCTAAAACGGCTACAAGTGCCTTTAAATAGTCTTGCTTGCAACTCAAACAAAAACCTAAAAGGGAAACACATAATCAAAACGCAATGTATAAAGGATAAGAGCTAAAGACGCTTCTCAACAGCTATATGTACGGATAGCCTTCAAGGCGTGCCTTAGCCGTGGCCGCTCGAGTGAGGTCTAGTGCAATGAGCCTCGTCAAACCTCCAATGAGTAAACCCAGTGGGAAAAACCTCATTGGTAGGAAGAGTACCACTAAGACCTCAATGATCAGCTTAGCTACTTGGAGAAGAAATGATGAAGTGGTTCAAGGTCGGGGCTTCATTCGTCTCCAAGTGATGGCAATGAGTATCAAGCTCTTCTAAGGTCTTTAAGATGGTTGTGGACATTCTTCTAGCTTGAGCACGAGTCACTGGTCCAGTGGGAGCTTCAAGGTTGATCTCTACATGGTCGGCTTCCTCATCAAGATTAGGCGCCCGTGTATCATCCCCTCCTTCTTCAAAAGGATTTGACCTCAAATCTGAGGGACCTACATCAAAAGAAACCAAGTCAGCAGTATTGAAACTTGAGCTTATGGAATACTTACCTTGGAGATCAAGTTGATAGGCATTGTCATTGATCTTCTTGGTTATTTCAAAGGGGCCGTCGATGCGTGGCTTGAGCTTAGAGCTCCTTTCCTCCGGGAACCGGTCCTTCCTCAAGTGTATCCAAACCCAATCTCCTTCCTTGAATGTTTGTTCCTTACGTCCCTTGTTAACACGCCTTGCAAAATACTCCGTTTTGGCCTCAATATTTTCCTTGGCTTGCTCGTGTAGCTTCTTAACTTGTTCGACCTTCTTAGCGCCTCCTACACTTAAACTCTCACTGAAAGGTAAAGATATTAAGTCTAATGAAGTCAAGAGGATATAACCATAAACAAGCTCAAAGGGGCAAACATTAGTTGTTGAATGCTTAGCTAAGTTATAAGCAAACTCGGCATGTGGTAAACAATCTTCCGGGAGTACTAGCAATGGTGCGTGGGTTAGGTTCTCTTTCAAGGGTTGAAATGCCTTTTCTTGAGCATCCTCCCACTTGAAACCAACTGTCTTCTTTACCACCTCGGTGAGGGGAGCCGCAATGGTGCTGAAATCTCTTACAAACCGTCTATAAAAGCCGGC
>OVAO01002455.1:0-12749 GCA_900406285.1 Biscutella auriculata
ATTAGAACAAATCAATAATTGTGTTAATTTTTTTCTCTACAAAAATGTTGACGTTATCATAAAATAATTTGATGTTAGATTTTTAAAGTAGAATAATCTCAACGGTTAATTTTTTTTTTCCTATACGAAAAAATGATATTAATATAAGTACAAAATGAGTTTGCTATTATACATATATTGTATTATATAAAAAATTGTACCAATTAGAATTAAAGTATAAATACCAAAGATCACTGTTTGTAAATAAAAACATAATCTTAAATAGGAGCGTATATATCATGTTATCTAAAAAGTGAATGAAAAAATATGCTAAACTTTTCAAAAGTTTGAAAATTGACATAAATTTTCTCAAAGTGTGTTACAGTTATAACGAGAGAGAAAACAGATTTGTCATTTTTAGGCCTTTTTGGCTGTAACCAACCAATAAGGTAAAGCTCAACTCGTTCTTCCTTCGACCAATAATTCAACGTCCACCTCAAATCCCTTCCCACTAACGTGCACGCCTTCTTTATCGTTAGCTTACCTGGTAAAAACCCGCGCATTTTAGCATCGTTCTTGGCTTCAGAAACACCGTACCAGTTAGAAGAACAAAAGGGAAAAAATACTAAAGTTCGTTGACGGAGAAGAACTCCCTGTTTTATCTGGCTGATCGGTTTATTCATCTACCTGAATTACAGATTTCCATCGGTAAGGTGTTTTTCTTTCCAGATCCTGTTTGACTTTGATGAACGGGTCTCGACCGTTTTTGTTTCTGGTTGCTGAATTTTGATATTTCCGTTCTGCTTTCATGGTAAAGTTTGAATCTCGTCGTCATGGAGTAAATGAGTAGTAGTTTTTGTTGGATCTCTTTAAATGTTGAGTCTTAAACACCAACTTACTTGGTTTATTGGTCAATCTTGACTAGTGAATGTAATTAAAGAACTTACTTCTCAAGTTGAGTTCTCTGCATGGGTTTTGTCATTTTTTAGTACTTGGATGACATTTTCAGTTATGGACTTAGTTTCTTTATTTGGTTGGATGTTCTGGTTTTAGTTGATGAACAATTGTAGATAAAAAGAGAGAAGAGAGAGAGAGAGAGAAGGTCTTAACTTGCTTGAGGGAAGAAAAGTGCTTAATATCTATCTCGAAAGAGGGTGTGTTAGTTGAGAACTAGTTTACTAGTAAGCGGGATCCAGGAGATGAGCATGGTCTCTTTTCCTTGCTTTAAGTAGGCAAAAATTCCACTCGAAAGATAGTGCCTTTACTTGGAGTTATCCGTTTTCCTACACAAATTCTAAGTCACAAACTCACAAGTGTAATAATTTTGATTTCCATTTTTCCTTGTTCTAGGTTTCTAGCTAATCTTTTTGCAATTTTGATTGCAAGGCCAGGAATGGAGGAAATCGTTCAAGAAGATATGTATGACCATGGTGAAGCCTTGTGTAATAGGAGTGAGGAGGAACAAGAGATAGATGGGATGTTGAAGATAATGACAAAACTAGAGATAGATTCGACTTATACTTGTGAAAAATTGTTGAACCTGCATGTTCTCCTTATGCATCTTTTGGCCTGGGATAATGACCTTGAAGGACTGGGGACACTTGATTCTTCTGCAGCATCCTTTGAAAAAGCTTTGACATTTGATCTGTTATGCGGAATATTAGAGTCTGAGCTAAAGGAGGTGGATGAGGTTTTGGATGTGCTGGAAGCTCAAATCGTTGACACTTCTTATAAGTTATCTACTTGCAAACACGCAAATTATATCTTAATCGAAGGAAAGTTAGGTGAATCTGCAGAATCCTTGAAGCAGTCTAGGGGGCAAGTCTCAGAGATCACTTTGCAATTAGTCCAGCTCCGGAGAACACTTCAATACATAAGAAATGGAACAAGTAATCACTTTTGATATGTCGTTATTTTAAAGTTTTTTATGCTTTGGATATCTTAGCTACTGGTTGTTATTGACACAAAATATGTTGGCAGGTGAAAACGAGGACTCGGTGGAGTTTTCGGGAAACGGTCAAGGTTTAAGGCAGAAATATGCGCCGAGACCATCAGATTTAAGGCATAAAAATGCTCTGAGGATGCTGGAGAAGTCATTGTCAAAAGAGCTAGAGCTTGAGAAGAAGTTAATGGAATTTCAGCAAAATGAAGAACAACTGAAACTCAAGCTGCACTACACAGAGGAGGTATCTTCTCGGATGGAAGAGGCATCAGAGTTTATATGGGGACGGTTTCTAGAGGCAGAAAATTATTCAGAGGTCCTTATGGGTATTTCGAAGGAACTTGTTGGTCGTCTACAGATTCTTCAATTTGGTCAGAATGGGTCAGCTCATCGGGAATCTGAATTTAAGTCTAAGCTTGAGGATTGCATTGCACAACTTGGAGCAAAAGATCTTCTGGTGCAAAAGCTTGAAGGAAAAATTGAAGAAAGTAGAGAGATAGTTTCTGAAGTAGTCACTTTGAGGGAACAAGTGAAGTCAGCTGAACAAAAACTGAAAAGTACCGAGCTTGAGCTGAAAGGTGTCAGTGCCTCTAAACAGGAAATCCTGGTACATCTTGCTGAAATGGAAAATGCAAATGAGTCGGTCAAAGAAAACCTTTTCGAAGCTGAAAGCAGAGCTGAGAGTGGAGACACTAAGATTAAAGAGCTAACTGCTGCAAATCTTGAACTTACTGAGGAACTAAATTTTCTCAAAGATGCTGATGATAAAAAGACAAAGAAGGTGAACTCGCTCGAGAAGCAACTCAGGGAATTAGAAGTTCATTTACAGAATTCCAAAGTGTCATCAGAAGCAAGTCAAGAACAACAAAACATGTTATATTCAGCAATATGGGACATGGAGACCTTGATTGAAGATCTCAAGTCTAAAGCCTCAAAAGCTGAGAGTAGAACGGAGACAGTAGAGGAGCAATGCATTGTGATTTCTAGCACAAACTCTGAACTCAACAAAGAAGTGATCTTTTTAAGGGAAAGAACCAAATCGTTAGAAGCACTATTGAATCAAGCTAACAATGAAAAGGAGAAAAATGCACAAGAAATAACTGCAAGGAATAAGCTCTTGATGGATATGGTGATGCAATTATCCAGTGAAAGGGAACGTATACAAGAACAGGTACTTTTGGTCTATAAGCCTAATTGTTTTCTTTGTACAAGCAAAGGACCATAAAAGCCAAGCATTGTTTCACATTAATGTTTTTTCCAGCTATATTCTTTGGCAAAGGAAAACAAAATACTGAGAGTGAATCAATGCTCAGCGGGAAATACTTACCAAAGGAACGGATCTTACGCTGGGGACAAAGAGCTGCCTATTCGCGGGGATGGTAACGGAGTAGAGGCATTTGCTGAAAGCCTTCAGGCAGGTATTTAGTTTCTTTGAACCATAAAAATGAGATATCCTTGGTAATATTTTGTGTATTAGGGAGATCGCTGCAAAAATGAAGCTTTGTTGCTTCAGAAGAAAGCATTGTTGGATGTGAAAACCAGAGCCTCTCTTGAACTGATCTTATGTCTTCTTTGCTCTCTTTGAACAGGAGGATGAGAGAACAATGGAAGAACTGAAGAGCCATTCTGTGTCTGAAAAGAGTAGCATGCACACAAAAATCAGAAGGGCAAGAAACTTGAGACGCTTATTATCAGTTTTGGTCGTAGTTTTTGTGATGTTTCTTTCATTATTTGGTGTGGCTTTTGTTAGAGAAAGAAAATCTCAAATCTGAAAACCTCTTCTTCTCTCTTGGCGGTAGCACTCACCATTGGTACATTGTGTTGTAAATACTAAATTCTCTTGTATTTATTACTTATTAGAGGCATTGTATCTCAATTTGTTGGTTTATTTTCCTCTACAAAAGCTTAATCAACAAATTATAAAAGCAATGTGTAATCAAATAGGATCTGACTAAACTTGGTATAGCCTTCACAAAGAAGATTTGTTGCCTCTTAACTTTCTTCTATAAAAGAAGACAAACAAACTTCTCTTTTCATCATATGTTACTAGTACATGTGAAATATATGATTTTTAAATCTATTTGTTATTTCCTTTGAAAACAGATTCAATGATATGAGCAAACAATGTCTTTATGTTCTCAATCTATTTTAAGTTTCTTCAGGTGCCAAACAAGAGAAAGCTCTGTTTCTCCACAACTTTTCCGCAATCTCGTTAAGAGCGAGCGAGAACACAAACTCTTTGCAATGCAATGAGAGGATTCGCCAGAACTGGTTGAGATAATCTACAAGGATCTGTTGGTCAAATCGAATAACCAAAAAAAAAAGAAAAATCTAATAGCCCCTAAATGTTTGACACGTATACTGTTTTTTAACTCTGTGATATACTCAAAAGGTGAAACGTTTTATAGACATACAGAAAAATATTGTTACAAAAATGGTTCTGATTCACGAACATTCTGATGCAGAAGAGGTGTCATTTCGGGTAGGTCCCCACCCAAATGACTCGACCTAAAGTGGATATTTTTATGGATAAATATGTGTGGGTTTGTCTGCACGAATATCAGTTCACAAATAGATGTCTATATCTAATCTGCATCGTCTAAATGATCTGTGGGTCAATCCGCGGTTTGACGAGAAATAAGTGTGCAAAATTCTCATTTTTCTATAGTGATTTAAAAAAATATTTAGGATTGAAAAATGTCGAAAATATTGATTATAGTCGTTATTCAAGAGATTTTTGTTATGATTTTCTCAGTTTTCACATCATCATCGTTAACATATTTTCTTATTTTTATTCAGATGATAGTTTTGATAGTCCATCAAAGTTTTTTCGTTCATGTTCAACGTCTACAACTTATTAAGATTTGAATTAAAATTCTATATTTACAAGTTGTTGTAATCATTTAAATTCTTATACTAACATAAGAAAATACAACTTAACTAATAAAATAAATAAGAACTATAATACCCTTCTCGAATTATACTCGATGCAATGTCTATGGCTGGTTTATTACTTAAAAATAACAAGTGATCAACTATAAATGGTAGATAAAATCATTTAATAAGAATTTAAAATATTTAAAGCATAAACATAAATAAATATATAAATTTGAAACATAAAAACATAAAACATTACAAAAATTTAAATTAAGTCATCATATTCAAATAAAAAAAATAAACCAATCGTAAAAAATAGGTAATTTGGATTAAAATATTTTTTTGTTAATATTCTAAAATTATTTAACATTTACAGGAAAATGTATTAATATTTATTTAATACCACAAAGAGATAAACGAAAGGCGATCGGAAGGAGATTCTGAAGGAGATCTCGCGGGGCCTTTGGAGGAAATCAAATCCGATGCCGGATCTCGGCAGAGATCGGCCGTATAAATGGAGAGAGAAGATCACGGGGCCAGGAAGAGTATCAATTGAAGACAGGGAACAATTAGGGCAAAAGAAATCGAGGGTAATCGAGAGTTTGCAAATCGGGGAGGATACCAACATGGATATCGATGACGAATTAGATAACGCAAGGCAATCAAGACACGAGATCGAGAGGTTCCTTCGCATAAGGAAAACGAAATCAGAGATAGATACTAACTTCATGAGACACACAGCGAATCAAGAGATATGCCAACTACGGAACCGATATGGAGAGATACGGAGGGGGACAATCGATATCTCGGACGAGGAGCTTCAGGTAAGTTCCCATATCTCTCTCCCCTGCCGTATACTAGCGAACAATGGGGAATATGATATAAAGCATCAGATGGTGGTTAGGTTTAGAATCATCTCAAGCCCTCTCTCTTGCAACCTCTGGTGTTCTTTTTCTATTCTTATCTTTCCACAGGTTGGGATAATGCCTCAGTCTGAGATGCTGAAGAAGAAGACAAGGGACAGTGTAGCTGGAGAGAGTTCGAGGAGGATCAAAATTAGAAAATTTGACAATGCTGAGCTTCTCAAGAGAAGAACCAAGACACTTATTGGGAGATGTCTAAACCCGGGGAAACAGAATATGGCGACCCTCCTGCTCGTGTTACCACGGATTTGGAAAATGGGGAGCAATGTGACAGGATCGGATTTGGGAAAGGGAAAATTCCAATTCGAATTCAAGCATGAAGAGGACATAGAGGAGGTGCTGAAGCTAAGACCTTTCAACTTTGACTACTGGATGTTATCTATTGTCAAGTGGGAACCAGTTGTGAGCCCGAATTACCCCTCGGCGATACCAATGTGGATCAAGGTTTTTGGTGTTCCACTTCATTATTGGGCCATCGAAGCATTTGAAGATATAGGGAATGCATTAGGGGAGACAATGGAGGTGGAGCTGGAAAATGGGAGAGTCAAAGTCATGCTTGACGGCACTCTACCGTTAACATTTGAGACGGTGGTGGAGTTCGATGAAGGGAGGGTGGAAGTTCCGATTACGATTCAGTACGAAAGACTGGTGGGCTATTGCAGGAGGTGCTTTCGGCTTACCCACAATATCTCAAACTGCAGTGAGGGGACAGAGGTATCACCTGATCAGACCGTAAAAGGGACGCAGGGATAAACTCTGAGCTACAAAGGAGCAGTGGAAAAGGAAGCAGCAGACAGAGGAAGAGACCACAGGGAACGAGAAACAATGAGGAGAGGGAAAAACCAGATGGAGGGACGTTATAATCAGAGCAGAGATGATAAGGGAAAGGGTATAGACTATGGCACTTATGACAGCAGATCGGACAGGAGAAGATATGAGACCTATGATAGACAAAGAGCTGATCACCGTAGAGGATACAGAGCCCACGATGCCGGCTTCATGAAGGATGCGAGAAGAGGGAGATTGCCAGAGGAAATCAGAGCCCGAAACACTCACAAACGGTTTGTGGAGATCCCCTATACGCCAACTGAACCAAGGATGATAAAGGACCACGAGAAGGTAATGAGACAAGCGTTTAATGACGCGGTGCCAAAGGCGTGGATACCCAAGACCGACACACCAGCCACTCATGAGGTAAAAACAGGTGAAGCGCTAGTGACGGTTTCACAAGTGCAGGCAGATGCAGGGCCAAAGGAGAACGCAACACCACCAGTTATTGAGAACGGAGACGCAAATAGCTCGGACAGCCAAGAGTTCGAGGGTTTAACGGAGGAGGAGATTGATCAACTAATGGATCAAGACTGGGAAGAGGGAGAGAGGGAGAGAATTGAACGAGAGATAGAAAAAGATATAGAAGAAGAGGAGAGAGCCCCGCGTGAGATAGCAGTTGCGCTTGATGGGGACACGGTAATGACAGAACAAGCGACAATGGGGATAAACGTAGAAGCAAGAAAGAATGAGAGGGAACAAGAGGAGAAAGCAAATAATGAGGCGCCTTTAGAGCTGGCCAACGACAGAGAGGAGCAAGAGAAAAATGGGAAAAAACTGAAAATGCTCAAGGCCTTAGCAGGTATTAACTCAAAGAAAAGAAACGCTATCACTCTTGCAGCACCACGGGTAGGAAAAGACCAGAAGGGAAAGGAGAAAGGAGGGGATAACAACACTCTGAAGAAGGGGGGAACGGGCAAGTCTGAGAGTTCCAAGAGAGAGCTCTTCCCAAGCTTCAAGTGATGGAAAGAGCATGCCTCTGTTTTATTGTTTTGCCTTCTATGTGTTTTACTGGGCACTCTTATTTATTTGGGTTAAATTATTCTACAACATGTTATGTGCGGATTGTTTCTCTTTTGAAAGAAATAAATGGATCATGGTTGGGTGACATGAGTTTCGTATATCATATTATGCATTACCAGGAACTGTACATCATAAGAGGGATTCGGGGTTGGTGTTATTACAGGAGGGACTATATGACGGGCAGGGAGATGATGTGTGTTTTATTACATCTTGACGGAGGGACCCGAATCCAGGGAAGGGATCACAGAACTAGAAGCAAGACATGGGGACTACTAAAAGAGGAAAACCACCAGGAGAAGTACCAAGGTAACACCCGATCTCGTGCTAACCCTCACTCACGAGAGGGCACAAGGACGAGGCGGATGATTACGGCGAGCTTCATTGCACCAGAAATGCAGAGGACCAAACCCAAGGGGAGCTCGCAAAAAACAGGTAATAAGGAGAGGGCAAGGACCCGTGAGGGCAGGCATATTGAAGGAAGACTTGGGAAAAGTCGGATTCAAACCAAAACAAGAGATAAAGTCCAACTCTAGGAAGCATGAAAATATTAAGCTGGAACTGTCAAGGCTTGGGAGCGAGGACAACAATAGGGTATCTCCGAGAGCTACAAAAAAAGCATAAACCCGACCTTTTATTTCTGTCGGAGACGAAGCAAGGGGAAGATTTTGTCAAGAAAATTCAACTGCATTTAGGGTATGACGAACTGATCACGGTAGAGCCACAAGGGCTAAGCGGGGGATTAGCGCTAATGCACCACTCAACGCAGCCTATCACGATAGAGTCTCTCAGCAATAGGATTATAGACATCCGCACAAGAGAAAAAAGGAAATGCATTTTCCTCTCTTTTGTCTATGGAGATCCTAACCAGGTGAATCGGGAACTAGTATGGGACCAGCTAACGCAAATAGGAATCAACCGACCGGAGCCGTGGTTCCTAATCGGAGACTTCAACGAGATTACTGGGAATCACGAGAAGAAGGGGGGACGATTACGAAATTTATCCACTTTCAGAGCGTTCAATAAGATGATAGAGGAGTGTGGCTTGATCGAATTCTAGAGCAAGGGGGATGAACTATCATGGAGGGGAAGACGGCAAGCTATTATCGTTCGCTGCAAGCTGGATAGAGCACTGGCTAATGAGGACTGGCATGCTCTTTTCCCCCATTCCTGGGTGGAGTACTTGGAGATGATTGGATCCGATCACCGACCAATCCTGGCCTATTTGGACGAGAAGAAATACAAACGAAAGGCCCAATTTAGATTTGATAAACGCTGGCTAGGGAAACCAGGACTCATGGAGGCCATTCAACGGGGCTGGACAGAACCCCCGGGTCGGCACCCACAGAATTTTGCGGATAAAGTCACCAGCTGCAGGAGACATATTTCTACCTGGAGAAAAAGGGATTCCACGCAAGAGAGAGAAGGAATCGAAGTATTGAAGAAAACGCTAGAGGAATTCCTGAAGGACGACACGAAGACCCAAGAGGAGATCGCAGGGATAGCAAAGAAACTAACGGAGGCATACCAAAGCGAAGAGCTCTTTTGGCAACAGAAAAGCAGGAACTCCTGGCTCAAAGAAGGTGACAAGAACACATGATACTTTCACTCGCTGACCAAGCAAAGAAGGGCCATAAATAGGATAGCGGGCTTGTATGACACAAATGGGAATTGGCAGGAGGAAGACGAGGACATCACTAGGGTAGCCGTCCGATACTTCCGAGGCCTCTTTCAGACAACGCCACCGATCGCTCTGGAGGAAGCTCTACAAGACATCCCCCACTAGATAACACCAGATATGAATGAGATGCTCACAGGACCGGCCACGGAGCGAGAAGTGAGGGATGCACTCTTCATGATGCACCCAGGGAAGGCACCCAGACCAGATGGGATGACAGGGGCCTTTTACCAGCAGGCTTGGCATTTGATCAAGACAGATACAACAGCCATGGTGAACGATTTCTTGGCCACGGGAACATTTGACCCTAGCCTAAACGAGACCAACATTTGTATGATCCCCAAAGTGGAGCGGCCTACGAGGATGACAGAGTTCCGACCCATCAGCCTGTGCAATGTGAGCTACAAGATAATCTCGAAGATCTTATGCAATAGGTTGAAGAGGATCCTACCAGGCCTTATCTCGGAGACGCAATCCGCCTTCGTACCAGGTCGACTCATCACAGACAATATTCTCATCGCCCAGGAAATGTTCCACGGTCTTAGAACAAACAAGATGTGCCAGGGACGCTTCATGGCTATAAAGACGGACATGAGTAAGGCATATGACAGGGTAGAATGGGGGTTCATCGAGAGACTACTGGCCAAACTGGGATTTGGCGAAATTTGGATTGACCGGGTGATGAGGTGTATTACTTCGGTGCACTATAGGGTGTTGCTGAATGGGAACCCCCATGCGAGCATCTATCCACAACGGGGACTCAGGCAGGGAGACCCGCTTTCACCGTATATTTTCATCTTATGCACAGAGCTACTCATTGCCGCAATTAAAAGAGCGGAGAGAGAGAAACACATTACGGGAATTAGAGTGGCCCGCACGTGCCCCCCGGTGACGCATCTGCTATTCGTAGATGATAGCTTATTCTTCTGCAAGGCGACCCCGGAGGAATGCGGGGAAATTATTGGGATCCTTGGGAGATACGAGCGAGCGTCAGGGCAGCAGATCAACTTTGACAAATCTTCGGTACAGTTTGGCCACAGAGTAACAGCTGACGCTATAGCCATAGCAAAAGACATTCTGAAGATAGAGAATTCGGGAGGTATGGGAAAATATCTGGGCTTACCGGAGAGTCTGGGAGGCTCAAAGACGCGGATATTTTCTTTTATCAGGGATAGACTACAGGGTCGGATAGCTAATTGGTCCACCCGGTTCCTTTCTAAGGGGGGAAAAGAGGTACTTATAAAGTCAGTGCTCACGGCGCTACCGACATACGTCATGTCAAGCTTTCGAATCCCAAAGACAACAGTAAGACAGTTGACTACAGTGATCGCACAATTCTGGTGGAGTTCGGACGGCAGGAAGAGGGGCATACACTGGAAGGGATGAGAGAAGCTATGTCAAGGGAAAGAAGCGGGAGGACTAGGATTCCGCAATATGGAGGACTTCAACACGGCACTCCTAGCCAAACAACTGTGGAGATTGATGGAGTTCCCTAACTCACTCTTTGCACGGATTTTCAAAGGGAGATACTATAGGGATGGGGATCCATTGACTCCTACTAACACGACGGCTCCCTCCTTTGGATGGCGAAACATATGCTCAGCTAGAGAATTGGTAAACAAAGGACTAATATTCAGGGTAGGTACCGGGACGACCATTTCAGTATGGCACGACCCGTGGCTACCTGGCCCCACACCAAGACCAGCAAGACCCAGAGGCGCAACTTTTAACCCTACCCTCTGTGTTGACGAGCTTATTGATTTCCGCACAAACATATGAGATACGGCACGAGTGGAGGAGTGGATTCACCCAGATGACGCTGATCTTATCAGGACACTGAAGCGAGGCCCAACACGTTATCTAGACAAGATAGGATGACATAACCACAAATCCGGTCGGTACACGGTGCGATTAGGGTATCAGCTATGCAGGGCGATAAGGGAAACTATCGGACCAATATACATGGGCCCGAACATTTATACATTGCAGGCGACAGTTTGGAAGGTGCGGTGCCCCCCCCAAGATTAAACACTTTCTCTGGCAAGTACTCTCAGGCGCTCTGGCGGTCAAAGTTAATCTTAGCAAAAGAGGTATTCCGGGGGATACAATTTGCTCTGTCTGTGGGACACATGATGAGACTGTTCAACATACCCTCTTCGAATGCCCGACGGCTAAGGCCGTGTGGGAGGCCTCGAAGGTGCCGACGCATCGAGATGATTTCCTGAAGGACTCACTGCTTTTCAATATGAACCAGGGGATGAATGGGAACTGGGAGACCGAGGCAAGAGATAGCTTTCCATGGCTTCTGTGGTACATATGGAAAGGGCGAAATGAAGTGACTTTCAGTAACTTGCGAAGGGAGCCAGAGTGTATGGTACAAAGGGCGGATCTGGAGAGGGTAACCTGGTTAGCAGCGCAAGAGGATAGAGATATCGAGTCCAACCGGGTATCCAAGTTCGATGATCTACCAGAGGACGTTCTCCGATGTTTCGTTGATGGATCATGGAAGGAGACTGATGCACACTCCGGTTTGGGATGGTGCCAGCGGTTAGGGAGTCAACCGCCATCAGTCTTCGGTGCCCAATCGATAAGAAGAACACTCTCACCGCTCCACACAGAACTAGAAGCAATGCGATGGGCGATGCAATGTATGGCCGACCAACGTGTCCCCAACGTCGCATTCTTTTCCGACAGTTCGGAGTTAGTTCATATGATCAACAACCCGAGGGAGTGGCCAACTTTTAGGATGGACATCCAGGAAATCAGGCGTTTGACAGGATTGTTCGAATCATGCTATCATACGACTATACCAAGACTAGCTAATACCACAGCGGATGCGTTAGCAAGAGGAGCAAGAGCTTTCTCTTTTAATTACATCTATCTTGATTCTGTAATGCCAAACTGGATCTCTGATCCTTAGTGCCAATTTGATATACCTTGTTTTTAGCCGGTTTTTGGATCGATTTTCATTCGTTTAAGAGTAGTTTAGGATTGCATTTAGAGTATTTTAGGGTGCATTTGCATTCTTTCTTCTTATTTCAGGTGTGGAAGCCTCCCATCATCACTTTGGAGTCCATTGGAGTACTTAGAAGAAATCTGGAAATTTTCCTCTGTTTTCGGAGTGTTGGACCGGTCAGCTTGACCGGTATGGTGACCGGTCCGTGTCTCGCATTCTGTGGAACGGTCACATCTGACCGGTCCAATTTCCTGAAGATGCAGACCGGTGTGTGGACCGGTCAGCTTGACCGGTCCAGTGTGTCCAGCGGAGCATTTTTGTAGGGCAACCTTTCCTTTTTCAGAGAGACTATAAATAGCCTTTTTCCTTCTGTTTTTGAAAAAAACACTCTCTCTCTCTCTCTCTCTCTAGTTTTTAAAAACCTTGTTCATTCTTTATGCTTTTGATTTCTCTTTGAATATTTGTTGAATCTTGAGTTATTAAGGAAGATTTGGTTTGTTTGTTTTAATCTTTCTCTTAATCTCCTCTCTTAATCATGATTAGCTC
>OVAO01002456.1:1806-12746 GCA_900406285.1 Biscutella auriculata
CAAGATTTTCAAGCTATGTGGCTCACCTTCCGAGGACTATTGGGTAAAATCTAGATTGCCTCATGCAACAATCTTCAAGCCTACACAGCCATATAAACGTATTGTGGATGAAACATTCAAGGAGTTTCCTCAGCCAGCTTTAGCTCTACTTGAAACTCTGCTTTCAGTCAATCCAGACGATCGTGGAACTGCCTCCTCAGCTCTCCAGAGCGAGGTATTTCATTTCTGAGGAAGTAAAAATTTCTCAGTTCTTGATCTTCTGTAACCCGAGTTCTTATTCTTTAAATTCAGCTCTTCTCCGCTGGACCTCTTCCATGTCATCCTTCAAGCCNGACCTCTTCCATGTCATCCTTCAAGCCTGCCTAAATATCCTCCCAGCAAAGAGCTCGATGCAAGGATGCGGGATGAGGAATCTAGAAGGTTTCCCATTTAGATTTGTCTAGCCTCATCTGATTTTTACTCATTGAATTATTATACTAGAAATGCTATAGAGAAAACTTGAATCTTTTTACGCTTATGTGTTTATAGACAAGGTGGAGGAAACAGGGACCAAAGGCAAAAAGAAAGAAGAGGAACAAAGGAATCTCGAGCCATCCCAGCCCCTGATGCAAATGCAGAGCTGGTTGCATCAATGCAGAAAAGACAGAGTCAGGCTACTAACAGAAGTCGAAGTGAGAAGTTTAATCCACATCCTGAAGAAGTTGCATCTGGTTTCCCAATTGATCCACCAAGGCAATCATCTCAAGCATTTGAGCCAAACAGAGAAGCTCAGGGAAGCATTATTATTCCTCACCAGAGAGCTTCACATTCCGGCCCTCTATCACGTAGATCTGCTTCTGCAAAGGGTAGACGGAATTATCAAGATTCTCAGAAAGTTTCATCCATAGCTGGTGATTACTCAACAATACCTGGTTTTGCTGCTACAAGAACTGGCACATTGCAGCAAGAGACTTGCAGAGGAATTACTAGGATTCCAGGTTCCTTCAAGGAAGCTTCTGAAGAAGCTAACCAGGAAGAGAATGGTAAAAGCAACAAGAAAGACCCAATTCTTGTAAGTTTGCTATAGCCTATAGACTTCCTTGTCAATGTAACTGTTTCTGAGAAACTGATTTTGTTGTTGTTGATTTGCAGTTGGGGTATGGATCAAAAGGGAATAAGATTCATTATTCAGGACCATTGGTGGTTCAATCAGGAAATATGGATCAGGTATATAAAGATCATGACCGCCATATCCAAGAAGCTGTGAGAAGAGCAAGAATCGATAAAGCTCGAGTTAGGAAACGCCAAGCTGAAGAAGCTTCGAGCCAACAAGTTCCAATCAATCCCTCCTCTGTTTCTAGCCGTTGATCCATCGCGAGACTCAAAATTAAAAGTTTATTAATTTCGAGTAAAAATAATGTATTTATTCACTGGTTCGAGATAATATCAAAGAATCCAATCCCGACTTTGTTCATATTTTATATAGTAACTGAGGAAGGAGATATTAAATTTATATGTCACTTTAAAAAAATAATCAATCAAAATATTTAATAAAATAAATTAAAAGAGATTTTCCATTTTTTTCCACTGGAAATGTATTTTACAAACCTGAAGTACAACCAAAGAAGCAGCAAAAATAGTGGATCTCCATGAAACGGCGGATACGTGAACTAAGCTGGCGAATACATACTATTCCGAAATAGAGTTTTTATAATCAGCTTATTATATTTTATTTAATTTTTTTTTTTTTTTCACGCAAAAGAGGGATGAAATATAATGTGCCGGAGCACTAGATTTTACATACGAATATCACCGATCCAATAACCAAAAAACGGATAGCACGACGATTAAAACAGATAATCCCGTGAGAAAAGCCGGCGGTTAACAAACATGAACCCCGGAAACCAAAATACTACCATAAGGAGACCTAGACAAGAACTCCTAAAGCTAACGCTTGGGATGAGATATGAGAATCAGGAGACGACGATTAGAAGGAATTGATGATGCCATATTATTGAGAGTCTTGAAGCGCCAAAGACTAGTGTACATTTTCCACCCGATCTTGTGAATGGATCTAAGGAATTTTATTTAATTATAATAAGTATTTAAATGATTTTATTCTATACTCGATTAGGATCCAGGTTATGCTCGAATTTTATTATTATCATAAAAAACTTGTTAAATTTTTAATTTTATTGAATATATTTATTAGATTGTTTTTTAAATATTTATCATTTATACAATAGTTCTACTTAATTTTAAATAAAGAAAATTTGATTGAAAAACGGGATATAATACGTTTATTTGAATAAGTTATTTTTTAAAAAATTAATTTTTTTTGTGATTTTAAATAAATTAAATATTTATTTAAATTATAAATAATTTCTATTAAGAATATATTGTTATGAAATAGGTTTAATAATTTAATTTTTTAAAACAAAAATAATGTAACTAAATTGTGCGTTTGACATGTGGTTTCCAATGACTTTTCATTTAATATATACAAGGATGAAAGAAAATATATAAACTTAGATTTAAAATATTTGTTTTAAAGAAACTACATTTATCAATTCAAAATTTAAACATCGAAAAAAACCTTCTAGAATATATTTTTATTTGAATAACTTAACTTTTATTTAAAATGAAAATAATATTTTTATGATTTTAAATAAATTAAATATTTATTGAAATTATAAAAAATTGGTGGAAATTATATTCGTGAAATATTTTTAATAATTNTCGAGTAAAAATAATGTATTTATTCACTGGTTCGAGATAATATCAAAGAATCCAATCCTGACTTTGTTCATATTTTATATAGTAACTGAGGAAGGAGATATTAAATTTATATGTCACTTTAAAGAAATAATCAATCAAAATATTTAATAAAATAAATTAAAAGAGATTTTCCTTTTTTTTTTCCACTGGAAATATATTTTACAAACCTGAAGTACAACCAAAGAAGCAGCAAAAATAATGGATCTCCATGAAACGGCAGATAAAAAATATCTACGTGAACTAAATCGACGAATACATACAATTCTGAAATAGAGTTTTTATATTCAGTTTATTATATTTTATTTAATTATAATAAGTATTTAAATGATTTTATTCTATACTAGATTAGGATTCGAGCTATGTTCGGATTTTGTTATTATCATAAAAAAACTTGTTAAATTTTTAATTTTATTGAATATATTTATTAGACTGTTCTTTAAATATTTATCATTTATACAATAGTTCAACTGAATTTTAAATAACGAAAATTTGATTGAAAAACGGGATATAATACGTTTATTTGAATAAGTTATTTTTTAAATTGTTTTTTTTTTTGTGATTTTAAATAAATTAAATATTTATTTAAATTATAAATAATTTGTATTAAGAATATATTGTTATGAAATAGGTTTAATAATTTAATTTTTTAAACAAAAAATAATGTAACTAAATTGTGCGTTTGACATGTGGTCTCCAATGACTTTTCTTTTAATATATACAAGGATGAAAGAAAATATATAAACTTAGATTCAAAATATTTGTTTTAAAGAAACTACATTTATCAATTCAAAAATTAAACATCGGAAAAAAATTTCTAGAATATATTTTTATTTGAATAACTTAACTTTTATTTAAAATGAAAAGAATATTTTTATGATTTTAAATAAGTTAAATATTTATTGAAATTATAAAAATTTGGTGGAAATTATATTCGTGAAATACTTTTAATAACCGGACGTTGTTAAAAAGTTGTCTTTATGTTTTCTAATTTTTTCTATTTATCTTCACTAAATATATATATCCCTGAAAATTTTAAACAACCAAAAGATTTTCTAAAATATATTTTTAGTTAAATTGAAATATATATATATACTTTTAGCTTTGCATTGACAACATGTTTAAGATATTAAATAAAACAAAAATAACATATACGTTTATGTTGACAACATGTTATATTAAATAAAATAAAAAGTAATATATAAATTTGTTTTACAACATGTTTAAGAATATTAAATAAAATAAAAAATAACATAAAAATATGTATGACAATAAATTTAAGATATTAATTTTTTTTTTAAATAATAATCTAAAAAATTGTGGACTTGACACATCACCATACTCATTTATCTTTTAATATATAAGAGAATTTATAAATGATTTATAAAGTTAATTTTTTCAGTTTCGAAATTTATAACTGGTCAAGAGATGTAAAGACAAAAAGATAAAAAAAAAATTNCAAAAAGATATATTTTTTTTTTATGTTCGAAGACAAAAAGATAATTAATAGTCCATAATCAAACTAAACAAGTTCTTCAAGTTGAGAAAAAAAAAAAAAAAGGCTCTTCAAAAGTTTGGATTGGGCCTGACTTATTACTCGGTGCGATTGGGGCTTTTCGGGTTAGATCGGATCGGGTCGTCGTTGAAGGTTTTTTTGACTTTTTCATTATTTTTAAGGAAATATGAATCAGATGTGAAACAAAAATGAAAATTGAATAATCNTTCATTATTTTTAAGGAAATATGAATCAGATGTGAAACAAAAATGAAAATTGAATAATCAAATTGAGGAAAATAATTTCACAATCGAAGTTCTTCTTCTCGATCCCTTGGTGCTCGAGAGAGAGNGAGAGAGAGCATTGGACAAAGACTTTTATCGGGAATGTAATAGAAAACGATACCGAGGAGGAGAAATAAGATTTTTATATATTCTTCGTGGAACTGTCAGGTAATCTGAATGCGATCTTGGAATTTCTCGGATTATCGACATCGTAATTTGAGAAACTTCCTTTTTTGATTGCTCATTAAGTGAAGCTGTTTCAAATTGCGTATTTGATCTAATTTGATATCCTATATTGGAGACTTTTCTCGGCTAGCTATCACTTCTTTCATTACACCCAAGGGGTGGATTTTGCTGTTTATGTTAAAAATCTCCGATATGTAACGATCTTTGCTTGCATCGAGTCAAAAAGGTTCTGTGGATTCGGATTTTAGTTATAGATCTCAGTTTGTGTCCTTCTTTGTTTGGGTTATGTTGCGGCTACTTCCAGAAGTTCTTGGTTTTTAGTGGGGAATGTGCTGTATAATACTTGTAGGGTTGTCCCAATTTGGGGAATTCATTATGAGGCAGGAGAATGGTGGAACATCTTATGTTTTATAAGGCGGGATTCTGCTGTAGCCGGCAAATTTATTGATACAATCAAGTTATTGCAGATGGGAAGCAGGTGATTTTTTTATTGTTGTGAAAATGGAGGATGTTTCCGGTTTACAAGAGGCAGCTGGAAGCAGATTTAGCCAGTTTGAATTAATTGGAAAAGGATCATTTGGTGATGTCTACAAAGCGTGAGTATCTGATACATCTTGACTTGTTGATATATTCCAGTGGTATCTTATATCTTGATAAGAAGGAGGTATTTGTCTGGAATTAGTTCCAAAAACATTATGTTTAAGAGACTTAACTAGTAACTCTCTGGTGAATATATTGGTAGATTATCTTTGTTGATGTTATCACATCGGATCTAGACATAAATGCTGAAAAGGGATCCTAGGTTCACCTAACTCTTTGAGATGAAATTGCATTCATAATGTAACCTCGTAGACCATCTGCTCTTATATTTTTCTCTCATTGGTTCTTCCTTGGCAGGAAAAGATTTGATCTGATAGATGTGGTTTTATTTGAAGTATAAAAAGTTATGAAAAAATATTTTCTGGTATTCTTTTATCATACACTAATACCATTACGTGAGCACCAATCTGACCCTCTATGTTGACATTTCTTGTCAGAAAGAAATTAAGATTTGGGTCTTTTGTTGATATCAATTGGAGAAAGCAGTTTTTTTTCTTATGCTGAGCTGTTACCTCTGGTTATCAGGTTTGATACGGAGCTTAACAAAGAAGTTGCCATTAAAGTTATTGATCTTGAAGAGTCGTAAGTATTTGAGTTTTTAATGTTTTTGTCGCTATCATATAAGTAGTCCACTTATATTTTTGAGTATTATCCTTTTTGCTCTCTAATAAAATTATTAAATTGGTATTCAAAATCCTGTATATGCTACATGCTTGCGAATCTCAAAGGCAATAATCTATATTTGCTTTTCCTGTAAAATAGTTAAGCTGTTGTATTCTTGTTTCAAGAATACCAGAATTCTCAGTGCCCTTCTCTAATTAGCCCTTTTACTTCATATCTGACAGAGAAGACGAGATTGAAGATATACAAACGGTATATCTTGGTTTTACATTTTTTTTTTAGTATTAGATATACAAGATTGTTGTGTTCACGGTTTGTTATTCACCTCAGGAAATTTCAGTATTGTCGCAATGTCGTTGCCCATATATTACAGAATACTATGGTTCTTACATTCACCAGACCAAGTTATGGATCATCATGGAATATATGGCTGGTGGCTCAGTTGCCGATCTTGTATGTTATTTAACTTTCTTTGCTGCTGAGTTGAGAAAATTAATAGTTTGTGTGGTGATGCACACATCTCTGTGGACTCTAATTATATACTTCAGTTCTTCTTGGTGCAAATTATAATCTCTTGAACAATATTGCGATTGCAGCTCCAGCCCGGTCAACCACTGGATGAAATTTCAATTGCTTGTATTACGCGTGATCTACTTCATGCTGTTGAATATCTCCACACCGAGGGAAAGATTCACAGAGATATTAAAGGTTTTCTCTGCTAATATA
Organism: Biscutella auriculata; assembly: GCA_900406285.1. Lineage (NCBI taxonomy): Eukaryota > Viridiplantae > Streptophyta > Magnoliopsida > Brassicales > Brassicaceae > Biscutella > Biscutella auriculata. Next base: position 8,473 of record OVAO01002456.1, read on the forward strand.
TTTTGGTTATCTTAGGAATTTTCTGTGATCAATCTGTATTCTCTTTGCTTATTGCATGACAATATTTCCTTCCTATTTTTGCAGCCGCTAATATTTTGTTGACCGAGAATGGTGATGTTAAGGTACTCTATATTTCCTAAATTTAATTCATAAATCTATATTATGTCTGAGTGGTTAATTACGTATCTCCAACTTCTTTCACACGTAACAGGTCGCGGACTTTGGTGTGTCTGCACAATTAACTCGGACAATATCAAGGAGGAAGGTGCTTATCTTATTATACGAATGGAATTCCTAATCCTATGTCTTGTTTCTTTCTTCATTATTTATTGTGCTCACTATNATGTCTGAGTGGTTAATTACGTATCTCCAACTTCTCTCACACGTAACAGGTCGCTGACTTTGGTGTGTCTGCACAATTAACTCGGACAATATCAAGGAGGAAGGTGCTTATCTTATTATACTAATGGAATTCCTAATCCTATGTCTTGTTTCTTTCTTCATTATTTATTGTGCTCACTATTCCAGGAATCAGAATTCTCTTAAATAGACTCGTTAACTTTTCACCCTTATTGCTGTGACTTTGTGCAGTTTCAGTTCCCATGTCACAGAGATTTTTGTATGTTTTTCCAAAGTCTAATCATTTAATCGTTTGAACATGTAACTGGTACTATGAGAGCTGAAGGACAACTAAATATTTTGTTATGTTTAGCTCTCCCTTGTGTTAGTTTAGTTTTTTCATGCAACTATTTTGCTGCATTTGCTAATAATTTTAAAATGACAGACATTTGTAGGAACACCGTTTTGGATGGCACCAGAAGTGATTCAGAACTCAGAAGGGTATAATGAGAAGGTATCTCATCCATCCTCCTTAGCTTCTTTTGGTTCTTCTAGCTTAATCATCTTCTGTGCATGTCCTGGCTTTACTTATTTTGTCCCTTCTAATATTTTTCTGCTCTGTTGCTGTGTTGGTAAATCTTTTCCAGGCAGATATATGGTCTCTTGGAATAACAATGATCGAGATGGCAAAAGGAGAACCTCCTCTTGCTGACCTTCATCCTATGAGAGTGCTTTTTATCATTCCCCGGGAAAGCCCTCCTCAGGTTTCATATTCCTAATTGTATTTTTGGCACGAGAAAGATGGTTGGAATGCCATTTGGCAAGAGCTACGTATTTAACCTTTTTGTATTCCTCCGCAGTTAGATGAGCATTTTTCACGTCCTTTGAAGGAATTTGTTTCGTTTTGCTTGAAAAAGGCTCCTGCTGAGGTATTTCTAGTTTGGCATGACTTTTATTGCTAGCAGTGGCATGCCATTTCTCATACAAATCCTACTTATACGTTCAGAGACCAAGTGCCAAAGAACTTCTCAGACATAGATTTATAAAGAATGCTAGGAAAAGCCCGAAACTTCTTGAGAGAATAAGGTGTGATGTTTGTTCTTGTCAACAGTGTTGGTTTGTGGTTCCATTTTATGACTGCTTATATGATTGTGTGTGTCTGTAACTATGCAGTTTGATACGTAGATGGTTTTCCAGTTTTTTTTTTTTCAGTCTGCTTTATGCCAAACGAAAATACAAAACATGATGATACTTATGCTGTCCTTTTCTTTTGTTTGAAGAGAGCGGCCAAAATACCAAATAAAAGAGGATGAAGAGATTCTAACAAATGGTCCAAAATCTTTGGCTGATTCATCTGGTACTGTTAGAGTGGCTAGAGATGAGAGAAGCCCTGGAACTAGGTTTGATAAATTCTACTCTTGAGAATTCTTCTCTCTTTCTTGTTCGTCAAAATGTTAAGAACTTGTAGCTACAGTTTTCAGGTAAAAACTGTCAAAAATGCTGGGTGGGATTTTAGCACGGTGGGATCTCAGGGTGCTGGGACTGTTCGAGCTTTAAAACCTCCACAAGCTAGGGAAAGGCGCCAAGAAGTTAGTTCTAATCAGACTTTACAAAAAACAACACGAGCCAGTGGTAGTCAATTGTCCTCCACTTCTGGTGCTGCAGTCTCCGAAATCTCTGGAGGAGGTTTTGCTAAAAGAGATTCTTATCAGAATGACTTTCAAGAAGAAGTAAGATCCTTTGCCTCTTGTATGCCTAGATTCAGTCCATTTCTCACCTGAAACCAGTCTTTCCTATTATTAGCAGACAGAGCATGTAAAATTTCTCATAAACTGCTCAAATATATCATGATCAGTTGGGTTGCAAGTAACATGGTTTACTATTTTCAATTTGATTTAAGTTCTATGTACCCTGGATTGTCAGTATGCAATATAAGAGCGAGAACAAGATAGATCATACTTTTCTCACCTTCGGCATTCTGAATTTTCAGGACGATTCATCACTCAGTGGTTCTGGCACTGTTGTTATAAGATCTCCGAAAAGCTCTGGGGTACTGGAAATTTGTTCTCACTTTTATTTTCTTATAAAGCAAGTCTGTGACTGGTCCTGTCTTGTTATTCCAACAACTAGTATGTCTGATTCCAGTTCTCCTGTGTAGTCTACTAGGAGGTATACGTCTTTGGATGATGCTTCTACAAGTGGAACTGTTGTTGTCCGTGGGCAGAATGATGATTCTGGATCACCTCGAACCCCAAAATCTAGACTAGGGCTTCAAGAAAGAAGTTCCAGTGCCTCTGAAGATAGCATAGCAAATCTTGCAGAGGTTGTTTAGCTTGTTTAAAACATTGTCTTTTAAAAGCTGTCTCTGAAATTCCCAGTTGTTCTCCTGCGTTCCTATTCATTCATACAAATAATTTCCACTCTTCTTTCAGGCAAAGGTAGCACTTGAAGCAGGTTTCAGAAGAGGAAATGCTAGAGAAAGACTTGGTAATGGGAAGGTTAACAAAAGAAGGGAACACACAACAGATAGCTCGGATTACTTGAGGTTAGTTTTGGTACCAAGCTTCTCCTGGTCACAGAATTTTTCTGGTTATTTCTCTCATGAAAATGTTACCTTGCAGAAATTCCCGCGATTCTGATAAACAAAAACCAGTTATGATACCGCAGCAAGTAAGTGATGATGAAGATGACTCCAAATTGGCATCATTATCTGCGACATTGTCACTTCTGCTCTTGCCATCCCTAAAAGAGGTGAGCGTCCCCTATGTATAATATTCTATAATCTAATGAGCATTTCACATTTCCATTCACAGAATGAGTTAGAAGTTGTGTCAATGTTGAGAAAACAGTTTCATTACGAGTTAAAAATTGATATGTAGGCTCTTGGGGGTGACGACTCAAAAGGATCTGTTGGACATAGAGTTTCAAGATCCTTAGTGAAGATGGAATGCAAAAAGCCTGGTTCTTGTGAAGCTTTTATCGCCAAACTGATTGAACAGTTGGGAAGGTATAAAAGAATACACACAATCTCTCTTGCACACATGATCTGTCATCTTATTGTAAACACTTTGGTCTAAAGAACCTCGAAAAACTGTCATATAGTTCAAATGAAGTGTCAGTGAAAGAACTGCAAGACATGGCGGTCCGTGTGTTCGGTAAGACAATGACCAATGATGCAGAAAACAAAAGAAAACAAGCNTGACCAATGATGCAGAAAACAAAAGAAAACAAGCTAGCAAAGAGTTTACTTCCAATACAAACCTTAGTCCACTTGGAAGATTCTTATTCTCAAGGTTTGATTGATTGATTTAAGCATTATACTTCTCCTGAATTTAAAACCCCAAAATCCAAAACAGAATGATGACTTCAAATGGGTTTTGTTTTGTTTTTAACTGTAATTTGCAGATGGCTAGGTCAATCATCGCGTGATCTAAACCCAAGTTGAGTTACAGACAGATGACAGAACATAAGAATGGTTTTGGTGTCTGTCTTTTTTACATTGAATTTTGGTATTGATGTGTATAATTTTTCAGGAGAAAAAGGTGTATTTATATCCCTTTCCCTTTCTATTTTATTTTATTTTTATTTTTCCTTCCTAGTTTTTTTTTTGTTTTCTCTAGAGGAAGCATATTCTTAGCTGTATTTTAAAAAGGTTTGCCTTGATCTCTCATACTATGAAATCACTCTTACTATTTTATTCATAACTATTACTCATTAATTTTCTTTCTTTTAACTTCAGTATCAAAATTCATCAATTTTTTATATTTATTGAATAAATTTGGTTGGAAGAAATTTATAATTTTTCACTAGAAAACAATTTTTTCCATTCATAAATTAATAAAAAGTAGAAATTTTTATAAAACGTTAGTATTGTATACTTTTAAAAATTATGTTTATTTTGGGAAACTATGATTATTTTGTGGACGTCCATAAAA
>OVAO01002459.1:0-12740 GCA_900406285.1 Biscutella auriculata
AAACTTCGGGTTTACTGTGGCATATGATTCGATCACCTTGATTTTTGTGGAATATAACCCGGAGGACAGTGCTGGTAATTCTTCCAGCTTAACTTTCCTTTCGGGAGTAACTAACGTAATGTAAAGATAATTAATGCCATTATTACTTATAGTTTCTATATGATACCCATTTCGGCGGATATCTCTGAAACTGAGTAAGTTTCTGTAAGATTTGGGAGAATATAATGCGTCATCTATTTCAAATTTTGTCCCATTTGGCATTGAAAGACTGACTCTTCCAGAGCCCATAATAATCTTTGCACTACCAGATATATTGTTTACACTAGCATCACTTAACTTAAGAGAGGAGAAATAATTTCTATCTTTAAGTATGGTGTGCGTTGTAGCACTGTCTGCCAGACATATCTCTCCTTCTTGATTTTCGAATTGTGCCATCTTCTGGATCACAAAATTTAAAAATTGTGTTAGCAAAATATAAAATCGGAGATTTTATAACAAAATACTTTATATTACAACAAAATGGTTTACATAAAACTATTTTACAATAACTTTTGAAAAATCCAAAAAACATTCATTACAAAATATTATTCTATTTCTTTTATCTTCTTCAGGAAGATTATAACTATTATTACATGTCTTATCGATCTTTTAATTTTCTGGCTTTTCACTGACGTTTCCAGAATCGGTGATGAAGTCTGTAACATCAAGATGAGTTTCATCATTCAAGCCATGAAAGGAAGGGTCGCCGAGTTCATAGGCGGTGAAATTAGTTTCACCATCTCTTCCCTTTGATTTCTGCTACAGATCGGCGAAATATTTTGGCGTATGACAAGTACGGGACCAATGTCCTTTCATGTCGCATCTGTGGCAAGCGTCTTCGTAACTTTTCCGACCAACCCCATTTCTTTGGGAGTTTGTGTTGGTCCTTTCTTTTTCAGAATTATTAATACGAAAACTCCTTCCGTTTCCTTTACCACTCCATTTTCCTCGACCACGGTAATAGTTTCGACGGCGTTTTTGTCCATGTCTTTGGCCATTGTTATGGCTGGATGATGCAACCGCATTCGCTTCTAGGAATGGAATTGCTCCCGTTGGACGCGTCTGATGGTTTAACATCACTAGTTCGTTGTTTTGTTCAGCAACGAGAAGGACTTGCATCAATTCCGAGTAATTAGTGAATCCTTTGGCCCTGTATTGCTGCTGCAAGAGCACATTTCCAAGATAGAAAGTTTGGAGAGTTTTTTCAATCATATCGTAATTAGTAACTTTCTCTCCACATAACATCATTCGGGATGTTATGCCAAACATGACCGAATTATATTCACTAACGCTTTTGTAATCTTGAAATCGGAGGTTCAACCACTCATGTTTTGCTTTTGGTAAGATCACATATTTTTGGTGATCAAATCTATCTTTGAGTGATTACCAGAGATCTGCAAGATCTTCCCTCGTGATATATTCTCCTTTTAAACCATCATCGAGGTGGTGGCGTAAAAATATCATGGCTTTCACCTTTTTCTCATCTGAGATTATTTCAGATCGATCGATGGCATCAAGGAGCCCGTTTACCTTAAGATGCATTTTCGCATCTAACGCCCACGTCATATAGTTTTTTCCAGAAACTTCTAGGGCGGCAATTTCGAGCTTTGCCAAATTTGACATGGTATCTGTTCAAACAGAAAAACAAAATGTTTAATTTTAAATTNGAATTCAGTTGAGTAAAACCGGTTAAAATATACACTTAACCACTAAACCACATTAATTCTTTTGTTAAATTTCACACTATTAGTCATATAATTATGATTTTGTAGGAAAGGGGGTGCCACGTGTCATCGCGGGAGAGCACCCCCTTCCTCTTTTATATATTAGATTAATATTTAATACATATATATTTATAAGTGTGTATACCTGTATTATATTATATTAATGTATATAGCTTTAGGATGTAGATGAAGTGGAGAGATGTGCGAGAGCTATAAAGAAAAGTAGTAAGTCATTATTCTCTTTAGTGCACAACAAATGCCTATTTATAGGCGAGAGTAGTCGGTTTAGTTTACAATATAATATTATTAATGGATAAGTATCTTGTGACAGAAACTTTTTATTAGAGGTGGGATTCAATTCTTAAAAACGATCAGTTTTCCGTTATTGAGTAATTCGGAAAAAGAGTTATTGTAATTCGGAAAAATCATGTCCACAATTTTTTAGATTATTTTTATTTTAAAATTCTAATATTTTTAATTTATTGTCAAACAGATTTATTATTAGATTATTTTATTTTAAAATATTAATGTCAAACAAATTTATTCGTTTTAAATGATTTTTTATATATATTCACCTTATACTTATTTATGTGATTTTATCAATTTTATACTTTTTATTTATTTTAATTTTAATATCTTAAACATGTTGTCAAACATATTTTTTTAGATTTTTTTTATTTTAATTTTAATATCTTAAACTTGTTATCAAACATATTTATTCGTTTTAAATGACTTTTTATATATATTCACCTTATATTTATTCACGTGATGGATTATTATTATCCATGTTGCCAAGTATTAAATTCTTAATAAAAATCATTATTTATAATTTAAAAAAGAAAGTTTTTCTAAATATATATCCAACAAAAAATATGGGGTTTTAAATATTTTGAGATATTTTATTTCCTTAATGATAAATATAAACAATTAGAACACATTAAGAAAAAAAAAAGTTAACCAATAAAAATCCGATTAAAGTAAATGTTTTTTCAGTGGTTTCAGAAAACTTTTAGATAAATATATTTGCTTGAAAAGAAATATAAATAATTAAAAAACATAAATACAAATTGTTATTTGTATTGCCAAACAATATAATTTTTGTAAAATGTTCTTTATTTATAACTTTTTTAAATAATTACTTTATTCAAAATCATTCTTTTATATATTGTGATATTTTTAAAAAATTAAAAACATATTAAATTATAGTTCATTTACTTATTTATTCATGGATAATCATGCGTATTAAAAACATTGAAGCATAGATGACTACATTTATTTTAAATTATAATTTAACATCATAATTTTTAGGATTTAATTATAATAATATACGAAAACATAAATGTATTTTCGTTCAATTCAATATTTTTATAAAAGAGAAATAATGATAATTTATAATATATATTTGATATTTTTAATTATTAATAATTTTATCCATTACATCCTCTTATATATTAAAAGAGAAGTGATTATGGTGATGTTTTAAGTCCACAATTTTTTAGATTATTTTTATTTTAAAATTATAATATTTTAAACTTGTTGCCAAACAAATTTATTTTTAGATTATTTTATTTTAAAATTTTAATATCAAACAGATTTATTCGTTTTAAATGATTTTCTATATATATTCACCTTATATTTATTTACGTGACTTTAACAATTTTCTACTTTTTTATTTATTTTAGTTTTAATATCTTAAATTTGTTGACAAATAGATTTATTTTTAGATTATTTTTAATATTTAATATCTTAAATATGTTCCCAAACAGATTTATTCGTTTTAAATGATTTTTATATATATTCACCTGATATTTATTCACGTGTTTTTTAAACAATTTTCTACTTTTTATTTATTTTAATTTTAATATCTTAAACGTGTTGCCAAACAGATTTTTTAGATTATTTTTTTATTTTTATTTTAATATCTTAAACTTGTTGTCAAACAGATTTATTCGTTTTAAATGATTTTTATATATATTAACCTTATATTTATTCACGTGATTTTTTAACAATTTTTCTAATTTTTATTTTTTTAATTTTAATATCTTAAACATGTTGCCAAACAGATTTATTTTTAGATTATTTTTTATTTTTATTTTAATATTGTAACCCTTTTTCCAAACAAATTTATTTTAGATTATTTTTTATTTTAAAATTTTAATATCTTAAACATGTTCACTACAATAAAACAAGCGATAAACCACTACGAGGGGAGTCGCTTTGTAGTCGCTTTGTAGTCGCTAGTTGACCAAGAGCGACTACGGGGCGACCACAGAATGTGGTCGCTGATTTCTGGTCGCTAAATCACGTAATCGCTGATTTATGGTCGCTAAATCATGTGGTCGCCTCGTAGTCGCTCATGAATGACAACAAGGCGACGTGCTGACATAGTCGTTTATGAGAGACTACGGTTAGCCACTACGTAAGGAGTCATACAAAACGACTGGTCAACTTAGTCGCTCGAAGTGGTCGCTCATATAAGCGACGACGTCGTATAAGCGACCATGACGTAGTCGCTTATATGAGCGACTACCGCGTAGTCGCTCATGTAGTCGTTTATCATTTTCGTGGGGATAGTCGCTTGGTAGTCGCTTCAGATTAACAAGTTTTTTAAAAGTAATAATTAATCTATAATTTATAAATTCATTATTAATATAAATAATTATTATATAATATATAAATTAATTAATAACATAATTGAAAAAATTAAGAAAATAAAAATAAAAATGTTTTATAAAATAAAAAACAATTGTTTTAATGTAAAAATAACAAAAAAACTACGGAGCGTCCTCATGATCGTCATTGAGCTCGACAGTTTGGAAGGCGGAGTTCCGGTCCGAAGGCGGATTAGTCGGCGGAGTCGGGAACAAAATATTGGCGAGATCCGGATTCTACCGCCTCCAGTTGGGCATCTTGTTGTGCATTCCGAGCTTCTTGTTGTTCATTCCCAGCTTCTTAGTCCGCAATCTTCTATTTGGACGCTTGAAGCTCCTCCCGGAACGACTGGAAGTCGAAAGTCGAAGAAGAGGAACGAGAAGCGCTCGATCGATCTGTGCCCATCCCCAAAATGGCGTCTCCGGTCTTCCTCAAAAGTAGACTAAACAAAAAGTAAATTTAATTAGAATCAAAAACATAAAAAAGTAAGAAAAGTTATTTAAATTTTGTTTATGTTATCTCGAAGAACAAAGCGTTCCTTTGTTCGGCGGTCAGCTTGGGAGGGTGAGATGTGCCATCCGACTCTTGTTCGGGATCTAGTTGCGAGACCCTCTCCTGGAACTTCTGAGTGAAGTTTTCGCTGACTTTCCTAGCCTTAGCATCCACGAAATTCCCATCCGCCCTAGTATGAGTCATGTGGAATACCTCGTCACATGTGGCATGTCTACCTAATTCCCACGTCTATAAGAGAAAATTAGTAAATTAGTTTAAAATTTGTATTTTTATAAATAGCATAAAGACTTAAATTACTTACCATCGTTGTACGCGGGAATACGATTTCTGGCCGCTGAGATGTTTGTGGACAACGAAGCCATCCTGATCCGAGTTTCGAGAGACGGAAGCATTCTTGTTCCTCTCTTTGGACTCATCTGTGTTTCATTTGGCCCACAACTGCGTCCAAATGTCTTCAGTAATCCACAGGAGACGCTTTCCCGATCGCTTCACCTGGGAGACATTGTCTTTCAGACGGCGCTTGATGACCTTCTCGAACTGCTCGGCACTAAACCGGTTAGACTCGGGTTCTAGTTATACTTATGCTACACAGAAAAAAATTAATTTAGAAACGATGAAAATAACATATATAAGTAATTTGTTAAATAAAATATGACTTACCACGAAGGAGTAGAAGTATCGATCATGAACATGGGGAGGCACGACAGACCAACTGGTGTACATACCGTCGAACTTGTCCATGAATACCCTCGTGATGATAGGAACGATAGTGTTATCGTCCCGATTGAACCTTCAAAAAAATTCAAGAATATTATTATGACTAATATTCTAAAATTGAATAGTATTCTAAAATTGATGAATTTTCTAAATTTCTAACATAATAAATATTCTAAATATGGTTAATATTCTATAATTCCTAAAAACATTCTAAATATTAACTACTGTAAAGCGACTACCTCTGAGCGACTACGTCCATGAAGTCGCTCCAGGGCCGCCGATTAACGACCGTATTTTGGTAGTCGCTCATTCGCGACTACTCCACCACTTATGCTTCGTAGTCGCTTTTGTAGTCGTTCGGTAGTCGCTCATTTAAAGCGACTACAAATGTAGTCGTTCATCATAGTCGCTATTAGCGTGTTTTCTTGTAGTGGTTGCCAAACAGATTTACTCATTTTAAATTATTTATATATATATATATATATATATTCACATTATATATACTAGGAGAGAACCCGCGCATTCGTGGGTATTGTTTTATATATTTTTATTATATAAATTATTTTAGTTGAATTTTAATTAACTATTTTCTATTTTAGTTAATCAATTTTAGATTTTATGATTATTATAATTTATTTTGCATGCTTAATTATATATTTTGTTTATTTTCATACCAGCCTCTAAATTTATTTTATTACCTCTTATTCTATAAATAATTCATTTCTATGATCATAGTAGTCTCTTATATATGTTTAAGATTTTTTTTTTATCTCGTATCTATTATCTAATTATCTCGTATCTATTATCTAATTTCAAATATAATTTTAAGATTTTTTATTTTTTATTTATCTCGCAATAAAAATATTTAAATTAATAATCAAATTTTAAGCAAATATACTAACATTTTCTTTTTGGTTTCTTTACTATTTATTTTTCCTTTTTTTATAGGTTTATAAGAAAGAAATAATAAAGTTACAAGAAAAATTGCTATCATGATATAATATCAAAACAACTAAACTTCTCTCGTGTATTGTGCTCTTTCATTAACATCTCTAAAGAAGAATCACACCTGGGATCTGGTGGAGCTAGCTGCAAATGCAAAGTTAATAGGGTGCATATGGATTCTCAGGATCAAGGATGGAATGTCACAAGGAGATGATCCAAGATATAAAGCAAGAGTCGTTGCAAAGGGCTATTCACAAAGGGAAGGTATAGATTATGAAGAAATCTTTGCACCAGTTGTTAAAGATGTGTCTGTTAGAATGTTGTTGCAGATAGTAGCGTATGAAGACATGGGAACTGGAGCAATTGGATTTAAAGACAACATTTCTGCATGGTTGTCTAAACGAAAAGATCTATATGAAGCAACCAGATGGATATGTTGAGAAAGGAAAAGAAGATCTGGTTTATTTGCTTAAGAAATCAGTGTACGGTTTAAAGCAAAGCCCGAGACAATGGAACCAAAAATTCGATGAATTCATGAAGGGGATCAACTTCACCAGGAGCAAAAGGGATAGTTGTGTCTATGTAAAACGAATCTCATGTAACTCATTCATTTATTTAGTTCTTTATGTTGACGATATGCTTGTGGCCTCTAAGGATAAATAGGAAATCAATGAGCTAAAGAAGAAACTGAATGAAGTATTCGAAATGAAAGACTTAGGGAGAGCCAAGAAGATTCTTGGCATGGAAATCTCAAGAAACAGATTTGAATTCGTGTTGGAGCTATCTCAGCAGAGCTATGTTGAAAAGATCTTAGGTGTGTTTCAACTAGACCAAGCTTGATCAGTCTTAACGGAGCTCACTTTGATATGAAGTCTACAACAGAAGTAGAACAAATGAGTCAAGACTCTATCATGAAGAACATTCCTTATGCAAACGTGGTTGGCAGTATAATGTACACAATGATTGGGACTCGTCCGGACATAGCATGTGCTCTTGGAGTGGTGAGTAGATTCATGGAAAACCCCCTCAAGACAAACTAGCTAGCTGTCAAGTGGATCCTGAGATATCTTAGGGGAACATCGAAGACAAAACTCGTTTTTCAGAAGAATAATCTATTGGAATTATGCGGGTTTTGTGACTCAGATTTTGCTACTGACTTAGACAGAACAAGATCCATCACTGCTTTTGTTTTCAGACTTGGAGGGACAACCATCTGCTGGAAATCAGGTCTGCAAAGTGTGGTGGCTCTCTCGACAACAGAGTCGGAGTATATAGCTCTCACTGAAGTTGTAAAGGAAGCGGCATGGTTACAAAGTCTTTTGGAAGATTTTGGTTATCATCGAGAGCAGGTGGAGATCTTATGTGACTCTCAAAGTGTTATTGCATTGTCCAAGAACAATGTGTATCATGGTATAACCAAACACGTCGAGGTAAGGTTCCATTACGTGTGTGAAAAACTAGAAAAAGGATGGATTAAAGTCTCTAAGATCTCCACTTTGGTAAATCCTGCGGACATCTTCACAAAAGTCTTACATGTGGGAAAGATGATTGAAGCTTTGAAGAAGCTTCATATAAGCTTAGAGTAGTTGGTGTTGGGATCCGGGAACTCGGAGAATAACTAGAAGAAGAAGATGAATTGATGATGGATGGTGTTGGTCTTAAGCATAGTTCTTGGTGGAGTTTGTCATTCGAAGAACTAAGCTCAAAAGGCCAATGGGCCATCTCTTCTCTCTCAGGCCCATCTCGTATCTTGTTCGATACTTTGCATTTTGGAGCTTCTTGAAGTCTTGGACGTTATTCTGTTACAACGTCTTCTTCTCCTTCTTGTTTTTCATTCAGTCGATTTCTTGTAATGCTATGTATTATAAATAGCGAATGATCATAAGATGAGAGTGTTGTTGTTGAGTTACAGAGAGAGTAGTGAGACGAGAGGAATCAAAGCTATCGAGTGGGTAGATAGAGAGAGATCTTTGTATCATCTTCGTCGTTCATCTAGTGGATTTCTCTGGGAACTTTCTCGGCGTAAGTAGGATGTTGTCCTTGTGTCAGTGGAGGCTGGACATGTAAATCGTCGTGTCTTTCCCTTATCTCTTTTCTCGTTCTTTCTTTCTTTGATCGATCAATCGGCGTACTTCAACAAGATCGAAGTGATAGCGTTTAGTGCGATTTAGTGAGGTTCCTTGAAGATCCTACAGATGCTATTCTGAGATAAGTTTAGCAACAAAAGTTTCATCGTTTCAATCTCTCTTTCTAGTTTATCAAATTCCTAGGAGAAAAAAAAATTGGTCAGTATTTTTGGCAAGAAGACACGTGAAAGGGTGAAATACAGTTACATCAATGTCCAGGTGAACAAAGAGGAAGTCATCTCCCCAAAGAGAGGGAGAAAAGTGCGTCGAAGGTCGACTAGTCTTCAAATCATCATTATTCGAACTCTTTGTGGCAGCAACCTTGAGACATAAAAGATCTTGTTTCATTGATTTTAGAGAAAGAGAATGGAAAGGAAAGAAGGAGAGGTTGGTCTTAACAGAGAGTTAAGCACCAACTTAGGGACCACATTTATATAATTTTCTGGGACAAATATATCAGTTTCCTTTGTAGTCTATTGGTTTAGTAATGCTATAAATAGCTTATAGATTTATGGTGGTTCGAACTTTGGTAAGATCAACTCCATCAAGGGATTTAAAAGGGTTATATTTGGTTTCTTAAGTTCAAATAAAAAAAAAAAAAAGTTTTGAATATTCTAAACTAAGCAATTTAAGAATCAGTTTAGAAGTCCTAAGTGTCGAAATGTGAGTGGATTAGGCTAAGAAAATTAAAAACGATAAATTAAACCCAGATTCACTCATTTTCTCGGAGAATAATGCACGATTTCTGCTTTACTATCCCGTATGGGATGCTCCTGATCGTTGGGGGATTTACCGGGTATTTGAAGAAAGGAAGTTTTGTTTCTCTAGTCGGAGGTGTAGGCACTGAATTACTTGTCGTTCTAGCTGGTTTCATCAGCCTTAAAGCTTTTGAGAAGAAGAAGAATTCGTATCTCGCTTTTCTTCTTGAGACAAGTTTTGTTATTTCGCTTTACTTGTGTGTTTAGTCTCTTCGCCTTTGGAACTCGAGATCTTACTCATGCTTTTTGGTTATTATGCTAAAAAAATACGATGAATTCATCATGAGAAAATGGCAGATATAAGCATGATTTGGTTCTGAACAAACTCATGCTGATTAGTCATTGTTTGGGAGAAAAGAAATTGTGAAAATTCAGAAAATAAGCTATGTTAGATAGGTATCACAAGCTATGTATGTTGTTTATTATGATCTCAGATATGAATCTCACTCGTAATTTTGTTGTTACGATCTTGAACTATAGTAGATTCAAGTGAAGTTTCTCATGAAAAAGTGGTTAGTACTTGAAATGTGCTATCGTATTTAACTTTTAAGACTGTGTAACTGAGTATCTTGTGCTAATCCTTGGAATGTGAATTGTTGGTCTATAACCATTAATAGAAAAACAGGAACTCTCAGTTTCTTAAGTAAATATCTTCTCTTTCAAGAATTTGCAGTGACTGAAACTCTTTTGTGATATAGTCATTGCAGCTGCTCTCACAGTTGTCATGGGACAAAGGTACTTGCAGACTCAGAAGATTATGCCGGCTGGTTTAGTTGCTGGAATCAGGTAATTAGCTATCATTGTTCATCATACTCTGCAACATTAGTGAGTAATTGTCTTAAACTTAACCCGAGAAACCATTTGTTTGTGTGTTTGCAGTGCTCTCATGACATGTTTCTACGTGTACAAGATCGCAACTGGAGGCAACCATATACCACCAAAGGCTGAATGATGCTTTTGTGATGGAGCATACAATCTCCTCCGTTTTTGTAATAAGGTGTATGAATTTGTCGATTAGAAATCTATATGGTGTAGACAATATTGTTGTTGTTGTAGCCTTAAAAGATTTGTTTATCTTGGTCTCTAGGAAAACATGGCTTGAGATGTTAGCTACTAATGTAACAATGAGTTTCTTTAAATAGATATATTTTTCTTAAAAAAGATACCAAAGCAATAAGAACACAAAGCTAAAAATAGTCTTTGATATTCTACCCGAAGCAACATCAAACACACCTAGATCAAACAAGATGCCACTATCTTTCACTGTTTTATGGCTCTCCTTTCTTTCAACCATGCCACTTTTCTTTGCACCTCGATTATACGCTCCTCTTAGACGATGCCAGCAACTTCAGCTTGTGCCAACGCTTTTCATAGGTATGATTACCAGCAACACTTGTTTCATCTCCATTAGAGCCTCCAGAAGCAAGCTTTTTACAAGGGCTTGATTCATTGTTGTCCGACTTTAATGCTATTTCCTTTATTGCAAGCATTTTCTGGATGAATCCATCACCATCTTCCTTCTCAGCTTCACTGCATAACTTCTCAATTGATATCGCCTTTTCTCCTGCACAACTTCTCAGTGCACCATCTTCATGTATTAAGAACTCTAAATAAAAAACTACCAATGGAGAAGGTTTTTGGTAAATAAATGTTTGGAGTTTTTAATTTATTGGGTTTGTGAAAGTATTATTATTATATTCTTAAGAACTTATGTTTAGGAACCTATTGGTGTGGATGTTCTAAGTCCATCTCCAATGAGAGAAAAACAAAAGTATCGGGTATCTTAAACAAAAATATTAATAAAATATTTTTAAGAAGAAGAAAGTTTCTTAAGCAGTATCTTAATTAGAAACTTTAAGAACTGTATATTAACCCAAAATAATAATAAAAAAATCAATTATTATTATTATAATCATTAGAATCCCAAATTTGGGTATTTTTTATCTTGCTTTTGTGTTCTAATTTCTGAGGACCGACATTGATGAGATCCGACGAAAATGTAAAAAGAAAACTTTTTTTCCAATTATAGATTTTATTATAACAAGATCTTACATCAGACATTTTCATACACAAAGTTTGAAAATTCTAACTAAGAAAATTTAGAAATTCAAGAGACAAAGTCCAGAGGAAAAGAAACCTAAACTTATAATAACAACTAACAAATGCGCTAATGATCTTCATTTTATAATCCTCAAATACAAGCTTTTCCTTGAGAATAGACATTTTGCTGAGCCAGAAAAACCAATAAAAAAAAATCGGATTTTTTTTGTCCTCTCTCGAGGATTATAGACTTGAGAAATTAAAACATTACAATTTCTAAAGATGATGATACAGTTTCTCCAAGGAGACTACCTGATCTGCAAGAAAACATCCAATCAGATCTTCTTGATCGAATCTTTTAATAGAGGAAGGTTAAAACTGTCTAAACGACTTATCAAACATAAAAGGATAATACTAATGAACAATGTAATCGGATTAAAGTCTTGAAAGAACCAACAAAAAGGAAGTAAAGAAGAAGACCAAAATCCCAAAATTAAAACAGTGAAACAATGAACAATTGATGAGAAAGAAAAAAAAAACTACCCAACAAACCTACAAACTAAAACTCAACGAGAACTAAGTAAATAGCAGTACAAGTTTATGGATATAACTAAGGAGCGGTACCTCCAAGACGTCCAACATTAGCAGTACGAGTTTTATTTCTGAATAATACAGTCAATGATGTATCTGTAACATTTAATGGCACTTAACTTTTTATCTTTCTTTTGTTTACGGAGACCTTTATTGTACAAAGGAGAAATTTTGTCTAGGAACGTCTAACCAAAATAGGCATACATCGATCAAAACACATGATTTGTGATCGGTGATTTTAATGAAATTAAGGAAAGTTTAGAGGAACTGCAGGTTTCGACAGAGGAAGATGAGGTTCAGGGAGCAGAATTGATGGGGCAAAAGAAGAAGATAACGAAGCCCATGGGATTAGCAAATGGTGTAAGCTTGAAGAAGAGAAATGTCATGATGATGGTGTCACCAAGATGCGGAGGCATCCCGAAAGCGCCTCCAGGAACAAGAAATGGGGGACAAGAAAAGGGCAAGGGGAAGCAGCCTGATGGAAAATACAAATCAAAGTCTGATCCATGATTAAGGAAGAAAAAGAAAAAGAGGAAAAGGGAAGGCAAAGGGAGACGCGGGGGAGCTGGTGTTCGTGGGTTTTGTTAAACTTTATAATCATATCTCAAATTAATGTATTTACATAAGTTAGTTAT
>OVAO01002461.1:0-12737 GCA_900406285.1 Biscutella auriculata
AATTATGATTATGGGGCATCATTTTTTTGTTTGCTTTAGGCATCATAAACTTTCGGGTCGGTCCTGGATCAATGATTACGTTTTACATAAATTATACCACTGGTAACATCATGTATAACACTATAGACTTAAGATTAATATAATAGAGATTTGCTTGTTAACTTAACTCTAACATGATTTGACTTGAAGAAAACACACAAAAAAAAAAAACCATGCATGCACATGCAAAAGAGTAGTAATAATTCATTACCATTAATAATCTTAATTTTTTTATTTTATTCGTTTCGATCGCTAGTAACGTAGATTCGTAATAAGTGCCAAAGTATTACTAGTCGTCGTTGAAAGTTCCTGAACAACCTTTGTTACCTTCTTCTTGGTTTCTTTATTCACTTCCATTTCCTCGAACCCATCTGTACAAGTCCCCTCGTCGGTCAACGCCGAGCTTACCCAAGTCCTAACGTTTATTATATGGTCAGCCACCGAGTGACCATCTCGTAGATTCTTCATCTCTGTGATCGCCTGCTTGAGCTCAACAACCGTGTCCTTCATCTCCTCAAGGCAGTCCTTGAGGATAAGTGTCTCCGGTAACATTTTAGTCTTTCGTCCGGCGCTTGATTTCTGAGACTTCTTGAGAAGCTTAGAGATGACGGTAGTGGCTTCCTTTGCGGATTTCACGTTGAGGTTGAGTGCGGTGGTGCAGAGCTTGATCGGATTGGATTTGATGGTGGAGGAGTAGGAGGACAAGGACTTGTAGCATTTTTCAGGATATGTTGTCGAGTTGCATGCCGTTTTTACGAACATTTTGTGGTTTTGGGAATAGGTTGGTGGAGTGGCTGCTGTTTTCATGATGCTTGTAGATACGAGGACAAAGAAGATGAGCGTAAGAGAGGATAGGAATTGAGACATGATGATGGTCGCAGCTTCCAATTTTATTTTTGTTTGTTTTATGGTTTTCTCTTTCAGGTTTCAACAAATTTATAGGGACGAGTTGTGAAATTATGTTGTACGTTGTCTGTATTCTATATGTATACAACACACATGCACATTTGGTTTTAAATAGAACGAATCAATTAAATCGATATATATATATATATATATATATATATATATATATCTTTCCATTTANTTAAATCGATATATATATATATATATATATATATCTTTCCATTTAAATGACAGAATGTGGTTAATCTTTTTTATACGAAGACTACGAATTGAGTTTGGTTATTCAAATGGAAGAATATGGTTTCTATAAATAACAACAAAATCATAACATAACAGTACTCCCTCCGTTTTTGATAAGTAATGTTTTAGATTTTTATTTTTGTTTCATTTTAAATAATGATTTTCAATACAAAAATTTAAAGGTAAAAACAATTAATATTATGCAATATGATTTTTGATTGGTTGAAATAGATGAAGTTAATGATACTTTTATGAAAAAGAGAAAAACTAATTGATGTTTTTATGTTTTATTAATCAACGTGAAAAACCCTTAAAGATTATATAATAAAGAACGGAGGGAATATTAATTACGCATTAATTTATTATTGCTATAAACTATTTTTTTCATACTTTCATGGTATCTTTAGCAACTAAAATAATGCTTGATCAAGGGGAAACAATCCTTTGGGTGTGAAAGGAGATTATAAAAGTTATCAAACGCAAAATAATAATGTACAAAATGAAACAATTGTACGTATAGTGTGAAAAGAGAAACAAGTGTAAGAAATCTTAAATTGTTTGCAAAATAAAATTAAGAAGATGATTAATTATAGGTACATGATTATTCCGATAATTAAGCCAAAGGTACGTGGCACGTGATGCGATGAACATGGATTAGATCTCCCCTTTCCGAGGAATAAACGCATCCCTAGTTATTCAAAAAATATACTATTATTTACAAAATTGTATAATATCCATGCATTACGAATACATATTCTTTTTGTACTGGCTGGCATTTTACATATATTTTCTTTGTTTCAAGCTATGATAAGCCATGTGTATTATTAACATCACGAGTCTTTGATAAATTTAATCGGGACTCTAAACTTGAAGGTCGATATTTTGAAATTCAAGAAAAAAACTAAACAAAATCTATTAAGGTGTCAAAGCTTTTTTATTTTCAAATGTGATCCGAATTTCAAAAAAGAAAAAAGGTAAAAGATATTATATTATAAGGATGGTTAGCATAACTTTTAAAGGTAAGTAGGTTAAATTGTAATAAACAAAGTTATTAATAATTATATGTCTAATATATAATATGAATTATAAATTACCATATTTTTATAATAATGTTGAGTTGAATAAAAATAAATTTATCTTTTTATATATTATTATAATTTAATCTTAAATTTTCGATTAAAAATAATTTTAGTCATATTTGCTTCAAGATTTACCGTTTGCATGATCATCCATAAATAAAAAACTATGTTTTCAATTTAAAAAATAAAACACCATAATATATAAGAGGATGATTTGAACAAAATATGTATTTATTTAAATTATAAATTGAGACTTTTTATGAAAATATATTTTTTTGGTAACACGTATAATAATAATCATTTAAAAAAGAATTAAATAAAAATGTGTTTGACGGCATGTTTAAGATATTAAAGTTTAAGAATAAAAATTTAGAAGAAAAATTGTGGGTTTGACACATGACCTCCAATGCTTCTCTTTTAATATATGAGAGGATAATTTTGACTAAGTTAAATATTTATTTAAATTATAAATAAAAATAATATATTGTTTGACAATACAGATAATAATAATCAATTAAATAAAATTAAATAAAATTAAATAAAAATGTGTTTGACTACCATATTAAGATATTAAAAATTTTAAATAAAAATTAAATAAAAATTTATGGGATTGACACGTGACCTCCAATATTTCTTTTTAATATAATAAAGGATAATTTTTGAATTAAGTTAAATATTTCTTTAAATTATAAACAAAATAATATATTGTGTGACAACACGGATAATAATAATCAGTTAAAAAGAATTAAATAAAAAATTGTTTGGAAATATGTTTATAATATTAAAATAAAATTAACTAGAAAAATTGTGGACTTGACATATACCTCTGCGCTTTTAATATATAAGAATATATTATCCCAAAACTTTTTTATTTTTAATGAATTTTATAAAATATATTTTATTTTACAAGGGAAGATAATATATATATATATATATATATAATATTCCTCACTAAGAATTTTAGGATTTAATCTCAATCATCCAACAAAATAAAAAATTAAATATACTTATTTTTCATCTATTTATATATTTTTATCATAAACAAAATCCATCTATACCAGTGGTAACGTAAGGATGCGTCTTTGTCATTAGGTTATGACAGTTTTGCTGGACATTTTATAGAGTTTTGATACCCACGAAAAATAAAAGAGAAAAGGGTAAATATACTATTAGAGTAGTGAATTTCTGTTTTCATTCTATACAAACTAATAAATATTAGAATTGAGCCAGATATTCTTCTTTTAAAATCGACATTATATTTTAAATTATAAAGACATAATATTTTATTGTTTAATGAGTGATATTAGTTAAATACTTAGATATCAATATATTTTTCTAACATAAATTATAAAATATGAAATTATTTATTATATGTTTTAAACCATCGAATATTTATTAGGGATATTTATTTTCTCTTAACTATTAAATCTCTATAGTAATTATAGTAGATAAATTCTATCTGAATAGAATAAGCACATGTGTGTCTATTTATTTTTATTTTAAAATTTACATAAAAACTAAAAGTTAATAACTCAAATTCACCAAATTCATCACCTTTATTTTATTTTATTTTATTTTATTATTTAATTAATTATTTAAGTTAAAGATTTATGTATTTATATACATTTTTATGATATATTAAATTAAATTATTTATTAATATATACAATAAAGAGTATTCATCTATGAATATTTATTCGATAGTAATTAATAAATTAATGTAATATATGAATATACAATACATGTTTAGAAAGGTGAATGACAAAGAATATTTCGTTAGGGATAGTTATTTGTTCATAGTTATTAAATTATCATAATTGTAATCTCTATAGTATTATTTTAGAGTTTTTTTATGAATATAAATTTAAAATCATTAAAATTTACATGAGATAACCATTGTAAAAAAGTTAATTCTGAAAACAAAATAAAAATATAAAACTGGAAATTTAAATATATACTAGATTAGGACCCACCAGAATTTTATCGTTATAAATTGTTATGTTAAAATTTTAATTTTGTTAAATGTATTTATTAGATTTTTATTTAAATACTTATCTTTATACAATATTTCGACTGAATTTTAAATAAATAAAATTTTATTGAAAAAAATAGATAGAATATACAGTTTATTTGAAAAATTTAAAATTTTAGTTCAAAACTATAATTATATTTTTTATGATTTGAATAAGTTAAGTATTTATTTAAATTATAAACAAAGAATTTTTCATTAAGAACATATTATTTGGAAGAAGAATAATAATAAATTTAAAGAATTAAATATAAATTTGCTTGGGAATTGATAAATGTGGGTTTTACGTGTGACGTCTAATATTTTATTTTAATATATAAGAGGATTGAAAAGATTGAATAAAATATAAGGTTTATTTGAATAAGTTATTTTTTTTTAATAAAAATCGGATAGAACTTTAGTATTTGTGATTTGTAATTTGAAAACACATCAATAGGGTATTCTACATTTTGAAATAATATAATCTCATATAAATGTGTAATTTGAAAACACATGAGCAGGATATAATTCTAGTATTTCTTTAAAATTATTAGTCCTAAAAGTTATATTTAAAATAGAGATTTTATATTCTTTATATGATTATAAAAATATGGAATTCGAAATATATGATGTATATTGAGTGAAAGTAAAATTTGTATCTCAACAAAAAAACAATAATGTTTTTCTCTCTCCTTATTCTTTTATTTTTTTTTGATGACCAAGGAGTTCGAGGCCATTTGGGCCGAAGCCCAGCGGGACCGTAGTCTCCTCGGGACAGGGATCAGAGCATGTTAAATTGAACAACCTTTGGCTGAACAATCCCCTACCCAAGGGATTCGAACTCAAGACCTCGGGCTCTCTCTCCTTATTTTTCGTACAAGCAAACTCTCCTCTTCAAAATAGATCTAGGGTTTTTAGTTCTTCTCGTCCTCGTCAGCATGGTTCAACCTCTGATGTCGGCTGTCTCTCTTCCATCTGATATCCCTCCACTGCTCCTCTCCTCCTCTGTCACTTTTGTCAACCTCTCTCTTGAACAGTTTTTTGCTATCACCATATTTTCTTCTCTGTTGGAGACTCTGGCAACCACCCACGGTTTCTCTTTGGCGAAGTCTCCACCTCCTCTACCCTCGCACACAACCAAACTCGTCAATCGCTCTACCACTCTCATCCCTCCTTTTAGTCAAATGGAGATTCTTGATCTCTTCCATATGAAGTAGGGCATTGAAGCCGTTCGCGAAGCTCTGCTTCGACGTCAGGTGGAGCTTCCCTCTCAACCTCTCGTCATCGACCACCACAACCCTAACATATTGCCTCTTGCTCCTGCAGCCATGGACCAGTTCTTATCTTCTCCATAGCTCTCAAATATTCTTCTCCCCAACCGTTCACAACCCCCGTCCTCGACGCATCACGTTACAGTCATTCCCGACATCAACAATTTCAGATCATCTTCGTTCGACCACCTGGTACCTTCAACTGATGCTCTCTCTTCTCCTCTTGCCTAAGCTCATGGGGTCACGTTGAGTCCATTAGATAATACCATGCATTGACCTACTACAACTGTTTTGGGCCAGTGGGCAAAACCTTGCTTCTTCCTACTTCCCAATAAGTCTATGACCCAACAAATAACACCATACGTCCATCTCATATCTCGGTAGCTACTCCCTCAGCTTTGCGCATCAATCCGACCCTCATCTCCTCTCCTCCTCCGGGTTCTTTGGTTCCCTCCGTGCTGCTCTCTGCTGAAGCCCTCTTGGAGTCCCCTTCGCATCTTCTAGCTCTTGGACCGAGACAGTCCACTACGACTGAACTTTGCCACAAAGTGGAAGAAACCCATATTTTCGTAGAGGTCGACCTGACCAAGGATCTCACCCGAGAGATTAGGTCCCTCATGAGGGAAAGAATGTTACGGTTGTTGTCTCTTACCCTTGGCTCCCTCCTCGACATTCCCATTGCCAATCATGTGGTCACCTTATCTAAAATTGCATCTCACATGCCGTGTAGGTCTCAGTGTCTCAGCCACACCCTAAGTCCACCTAGGACCATCTTCCCTCCCCTACTCCTACTACTTCACTTCCTTCACTTATTATTCCTACTAGTTTGGATACTAATGTTGTTGACTCACATGTTTCAAGTACCTAGGGTGCTAGCCCCTCTGACATCATCATTCCAGCCATTAGAGAATTAGGATCATCTCTCGCTCTCTTTCCTAAGGAGACACCACCCAGAATCTTTCCCATCGACCATACAATCCCTCATCTTCCTAACCCCTGATTACTCTTACTTCTCAAGATATTATTCTTCTACCTAATGTTTGTGTACCTAATTATTTATGTGTCCTCATTTCAGGTACCCCTAGTGTACCCTAGCTGTCCACCCCTCCTCCCACCATGGTTGCTCCAGCATCCCTTGAGCTTCCATCTGTGGCGGCCTAATGTGTTGTGATTTTATCGGTTCTTAACTCGGTTTTCATTTGTGTTTTTATTAGTTTAGGACACATTTAGAGTCCCTTAGGTTGCATTTTGCATAAGCTGATGGGGTCACGTTGACCACCTGGTACCTTCAACTGATGCTCTCTCTTCTCCTCTTGCCCAAGCTGATGGGGTCACGTTGAGTCCATTAGATAATACCATGCATTGACATACTGCAACTGTTTTGGGCCAGTGGCCAAACCTTGCTTCTTTCTACTTCCAAATAAGTGTCTGACCCAACAAATAACACCATACGTCCATCTCATCTCTCGGTAGCTACTCCCTCAGCTTTGCGCATCAATCCGACCCTCATCTCCTCTCCTCCTCCGGGTCCTTTGGTTCCCTACGTGCTGCTATATCCTGAAGCCCTCCTGGAGTCCCCTTCGCATCTTCTAGCTCTTGGACCGAGACAGTCCAATCCGCCCCTGGAATCGATCCCCCACTCCTTTTCATCTAGCCATAAACTTCGAGCCTCACCCACTCTATCTCCCCGTACCCTCCCCTGATACCCAAGAAGATTTGGGAGCTAAAACCGGATCACCTACTCGATCTGGTGTGACAGGTTGAGTGAGATCCAAAGAGTGGTTACGCACCCAGGATCCCATCCCCTTATCACCGCTCCACAACAGGTTGAGTGAGATCCAAAGAGTGGTTACGCACCCATGATCCCATCCCCTTACTGCAGATATCGTGGCATTCGAACAAACGCTTTAAGCGGCTAAGCTTCAGCGCTTATTCTCATATCACGGCAAATGGTCTTAGCTCCCAAATCTTATTGGGTATCATTTTTTTAAAGCTAGACCTCTTTATTCTTGAAACTTTTAATTTTCTTTTTCTTTCTTTTAATTTTCTATCTTAAAGCTTTTGGGAGGAGAGGGGGGACCTTAGGCAAACCATATACACTATCGGGAACTTAAAAGGGATTTCAGGCACAGTTTTATGCTATAATCTAGGTCCTTATGAGAAAGAGCTAATTCCGAAGCCTAAGTAAGCAATTAGGAAGGAACATATCATGAATAACCATTAGCGCGGTTCCCACTAAACATGCTTCCTAAGAATACCCGTAAGGTTTACGCAAACTCTGAGGAAAAAAACTCGAAATCTTCACTAATTCCCTATGCACATGGTTCTAGATTCAATCCTAAAAGAAAAGAAAATCTTTTTGGGTTTTTAGAAATTTTTCGATTTTTTACTTTTTTCTTAAAATCAACTTAACTATATACAATGCATGCAAGACTCAGAGAAAATAGAAAATGGCATTAGTACTAAGGCGGTCCCTCCCCCAAACTTAAACTACACAGTCCCTGTGTAAGCCTAAGAAAGGAACCTAAAATAATAAAATCTAAACGCAGTATATACAAAGGGTGTTTAGGCTTACCTAGAAATCGTGGAAGGATCCATACCCATACATGGAGAAGTACTCGTCATTCTCCGGAGCCCATTCTGGTATATCGTTGAACGTGTCGAAGCTACATTTTCATGCTAGCAGTGGTTCAATAGGGTAGGGACCTTCGGGGTCATATAGCTGAGCGGGTGATGAACTGAAATCGATGTTGAAGCTACTGACGAGGAACGAGGTGAGCGGCTCATCTGGCAAGAGGAAAAACTCCTTGCGTCCCCGACAACGACGCCAATTTGATAAACATATTGTTTCCCCTCTACTGCTTACTATAGACGAGTAGAGCAGAGCAAAATACAATTGTTTAGGAAATCAAGTAGATGGGTATATTATCAAACCAAATCGGGAGTTGCACTAGGTCATTCAGTCTATAAAGAGTTCGGCTAGTCTACACAGAATAGGAATTGAATGCTGTCACTAACAATCCTAGAATAATGGCATAAGGCAAAACAAAGAAAGCAACGGGAAACAAATGGTAAAACAATCCTAAGCAAGTGGACTAGAGAGGGAAGTAGACGATTATAGTTCAGGAAACAGGTGTCTAACTAAAACAGGATTCTGCTAATCCTAGATCTGAGAATATCAAATAAAGACCCGCGCTCTCGCGTCAAAGATCCCTTTCCTAGATAAGATCATCGCAATCTCTTGACTAGATTCAATACCTAGAAAGCAATAGAAACAATTCCTTTCAACCTCTAAACAATCCTAAGCACTCTCGTGTCAATAGAATATATTCATCATGCATTGCTTAGATATAACAACCTATCTAAATCTCCTAGGCAGATCAGACAAGAACGGATCTAAAATAGATGGATCAGATCTATTAAAGCATTAAACACACAAGGCATGAAGATTAATGGAAGAATAAATATGTAAACACCAGATCCATTCCTAATATCACCTAAATCAATTTAATCCACAAGCTCAGAATAAAAGACTACTCACTAATCATTGCCGGAGCACAAAATCCAACTAGGGATTCATGCTTAGGCATGATTAGGACCTAAGATCTAAACTTTAATAAACAGATTAAGGCAGAAAATTAGATTGAAACTGAAGTTGATTACAAACTTAAAATAGACTTCACCAAAATGGTTAAACTTAAAAGGAGAGATTCTCCATACAATATTTTAAAAACTACTTAGAGAAAAACTTGCCAAAAATGGCAAAGAAGAGGGGTTTAAATAGTGAACCAAAAGGGCAAAATGGGCATGGGCAGATCGATCATTTGGCGAATTTCAGGGCGAATATCNATTGGGTGTATCGGCCATGGCCTGGCCGATACTGCTTCTCTCCTGGCCGATATTGCTCTCCGTTGACCTCTAGAGTTGACTCGTTCAAGCTTGGTTTAGTCCTTTGTGTACCCGAATGATGTACGGTTCTCTTAAACACCTGGAAATGCAATATCTACACGAATGCAATCCTAAAAGACTCTAAAACGACCGAAAACAAACAAAACTGAGGAAAAGACAGGGTTAAAGTAATGATAAAAACGAGTATATAAACTCCCCCAAACTTAGATCCTGCTTGTCCTCAACCTAGGCAAAAGCTGAGTAAAGGAGAGAGTATTGAAAACGAATTGGGAATTAGATCAGCGAGTTTAAAAGTGAGGCGAAACCGAGCAAGCAGTCTTATTAAGACATGGAATAGTGACCCGCAACTAATAGCATCAAACAATCAAACGCTCAGTCACTAATGCAAACAAGACTATCTTCACAAAGCTCTATGCTACCAATTAAAGAAGGAACTAGTCTAGACTATAGCAAGTCAACCTATTCCATACTCGTCACCTTTTTCAGAACTTTCAGGTTTCAAGCCGCTTCAGGTCCCATTCCCATCTTAGGCCTCTTTTCTTTTCTTTTTCTGCCTCTGTGAGTGGTGATCTCAGTTCCCAAATCTTCTTGGGTATCATTTTTTTTAAAACCGGATCACCTACTCGATCTGGTGTGAGAGGTTGAGTGAGATCCAAAGAGTGGTTACGCACCCAGGATCCCATCCCCTTATCACCGCTCCACAGCAGGTTGAGTGAGATCCNAAACATCGTGGCATTCGAACAAACGCTTCAAGCGGCTAAACTTCAACGCTTATTCTCATACACGGCGAATGGTCTTAGCTCCCAAATCTGATTGGGTATCATTTTTTTAAAGCTAGACCTCTTTATTCTTGAAAATTTTTATTTTCTTTTTCTTTTTCTTTCTTTTATTTTTCTATCTTAAAGCTTTTGGGAGGAGAAGGGGGACCTTAGGCAAACCATATACACTATCGGGAACTTAAAAGGGATTTCAGGCACGGTTTTATGCTATAATCTAGGTCCTTATGAGAAAGAGCTAATTCTGAAGCCTAAGTAAGCCATTAGGAAGGAACATATCATGAATCAACCATTAGCGCGGTTCCCAGTAAACATGCTTCCTAAGAATTGATATACTCGGTTTTTGTCGCCTTTTTATCCATATTTTACGATCATTTAAGTATAGATTATGATGCATTAGAGTCCTTTAGGCTTGCATATTGTATATATTATGCATTTTAGGTGATTATAAGATCAAACATCAATTGGGAGCATCAAGAACCAAAAAAGTCAAGATTTAACCGTTTCAGGCCATAAAATCGGTCTCGGGCCATGCAGCGTCGACCGTAGCACCTCGGGTCAAGGAGCATCAGCCAAGACCACCTCAACGTGGACCTTCTCATGCCCAATACACCCACATAGGCCATAGGGAGAGGAGCATCGACCATGCCTTGCCCGACACACCTAGTATCGGCCAGGAGAGATCTGTATCGGCAAGGCCTTGGCCTATACGGTCAGCATCGGCCTGCCCAGAGGAGTATCGACCTGCCCAGCCCAATATCGACCTGCCCAAGCCCAATATCGGCCTCCCCTTGCCGATATTGCCTCTGAAAATTGCCAAAAGACCAATCTGCCCCTGCTCATTTTACCCTATATAAACCCTCATTTCTTTGCGATTTTATGAAGTTTTAAGAAGTTTGAGAGATGTTTTAGTGGAGACTCTCTCCTTTGGGTTTTACCTTTTTGGTGAACTCTAGTTTTAAGTTTGTAATTAGGTTTTAAGTTTTAATCTGAATTTCTGTTTTAAGTTTGCAATGATTAGTGAGTAGTCTTTTCGTCTGAGCTTATGGATTAGTTAGATCTAGTGATTTTAGGGATGGATCTGGTGCCTATGCTTTTATTCTTTCATTAATCTTCATGCCTTGTGTGTTTAATGCTTTAATAGATCTGATCCATCTATTTTAGATCCGTTCCTATCTGGTTTGCCATGGAAATTTTGATAGGTTGTTAGATCCAAGCTATGCATGCTGAATATATTCTATTGACACGAGAGTGCTTATGATTGTTTAGAGGTTGGAAGGAATTGTTCTTAGTGCTTTCTAGGTATTGAATCTAGTCAAGAGATTGCGATGATCTTATCTAGAAAAGGGATCTTTGACGCGAGAGGGCGGGTCTTTATTTGATATTCCTAGATCTAGGATTAGCAAAATCCTATTTTAGTTAAACGCCTGTTCCTGAACTATAATCACCGGTTTCTTTCTCTAGTCCATTTGCTTAGGATTGTTTTACCGCTTGTTTCCCATTTGATTTGCTTTGTTTTACTTTATGCCATCTTTTTAGGATTGTTAGTGACAACATTCAATTCCTATTCTGCGTAGACTAGCCGAACTCTTTATAGACTGATTGACCTAATGCAACTCCCAATTTGGTTTGATATGTACCCATCTACATCATTTCCTAAACAATTGTATCTTCCTCTGCTCTACTCGTCTATAGTAAGCAGTGGGGGAAACAATCTGTTTATCAAATTGGCGCCGTTGCCGATTCGGGATTCTTTTTGTACTAGCAATTAGTTCTTTGCGTTTGACTGAGACTACGTTTTCTTTTCATTTCACTTTGTTTTCTCCTTAGCAATTTCAGGTACCCTTATTGACTATGGAATCCCACCCGCACATCTTCGGTGGAGCCTATCGCCACCCACTCGTTGATCAGATGATTGGTTTCGAGGATACCCCGACGATCTACGAAATATGATCCGGAATCCGTGCACCACCAATCACCTCACACTCATTCCAAATCGGGTCAGAATTTATCGCTTTAATAGAGGAACATAAATTTCTAGGAAATCCTGATGAAGATCTTTTAGAACATCTAGACCGTTTTGAAATGACATGCAATACTGTTAAATTCGATGGTGTGTGTGAAGACGCGCTTAAATTGCGTCTTTTTCCTTTCTCGCTTGGCAAACGTGCGCACCATTGGCAGAAAACGCTATTGAAAGACTCAATTGTCACATGGGCCGTGTGCAAGCGATAATTCTTGTCTAAATTTTTCCCGCCTGCTATGACCTCGAAATTTCGGAAATCAATTTCCGGATTTCAGCAAACCACCGCCGAATCTCTAAGTGATGCTTGGGAGCGTCTGCGTGATTACACTTCGCAGTGCCCACATCACGGATTTTCGGACGCCAACCTTCTAAGTACCTTCTAACGAGGCCTTCAGCCCCGTTGTCATTCTGTTCTCGACACGGTTAGTACCAGCAGTTTCCTCAAGCGGAGTGTCACTTCTGGCTACACATTAATCGACAACTT
>OVAO01002463.1:0-12729 GCA_900406285.1 Biscutella auriculata
TTACTAACTATAGTGTTTCAGAGATTTCTGAGAAGATTACGATTTTGGAGAAGATGATGATTTTCGGAGAAGATGACGATATAGGAGAAATGATTTACCAGAGTGGGGTGTAGAGTGTTTTTTACCGAGAAATAATTACTGGCGTGTAGATTTTCTTCTTAATTATATGGTTTCGAAAACAGTTACTTTGTTAACCAGATTAAACCCAGCCAAGTATTTAATATATAAATCAGCCACATTGTACTTGTGGCATACGGTTTAGTGACATGGATTTGTCAATTACAACTAACTCAGCCAGCGTATGTAACGTAAATCAGCTGTTAGTGACGTGAATTTGTTGATTAAATATAAGGCAGGGTGTCTTTTGTAATTTACTAGGGTGCGAAAAACATTCTAGTAGTTTTTGAAAGATGTATGTTACTCTAGTAATATTCCGACTTTTCTGTACAAGTCTAGTCATTTTCTCATATAATAATCGTATATATATGGACTCGATTGATAACTATTACACAGGTTTCCTGATACACGCCTACTAGCGTAAGAATGTCCTTGGAGAAGAACAAGACCTTACCCGACGATTTGGGAGGCGGTCGTCTTTGGGTTCTTCATCGTGCATCTTAGATGGGCGTGTCTTTGATGGTGCCTCCCATGGGCATTGGTCTAGGTTATTTGTCTAGGTTGATGGGTGTGTCTTTCATCGAAAGGCATGGATCCTCTTAGGCACCCCCAATGGATTCATGGGATCGATGATGACTCGGGATGGACACTGACTTTGGTTTTTGGTCGTCTTCGGGTTCTTCATCGTGCCATTTGGATGGGCACGTCTTTGATGGGAAGACATGGATCCAGAACTCAGTAAGTCCAACTGATTGGATTGTGCCTCCCATGGGCATTGGTTTAGTCGATTTGTCTAGGTGGATGGGCGTGTCTTTCATCGAAAGACATGTATCCTCTTAGGCATCCCTAATGTGTTAATGGGCTTGATGATCACTCGGGACGGACACTGACTTTGGTTTTTTGTCGTCTTTGGGTTCTTCATTGTGTCCTTTGGATAGGCTTGTCTTTGATGGAAAAAAATGGATCCATAACTCATTAAGTCCGACTGATTGGATCGTGCCTCCCATGGGCATTTGTCTAGGTGGATGAGTGTGTCTTTCATCGAAAGGCATGGATCCTCCTAGGCCCCAATGGGTTCATGGACTCGATGATCACTCGGGACAGACGCTTACTTCGGTTTTTGGTCGTCTTTGGGTTCTTCTTCGTGTTTTTGGATGATCGTGTCTTTGATGGGAAAACATGGATCCAAAACCCAGTATGTCCGACTGATTGGATCGTGCCTCCCATGCAAAAGAGATGAAACTTGTTATATCTCGTTTTAAGCTTAAAATATGAAGATCAGTCGAAAGAAAATAGCAAGGAAGAGAGAAATGGTCGATGGTTTGAGATGAGTTCGTCGGGTACGACCGTGTACGGCTACGCCGACTGTACAGAGTGAATGGAGAGAGATTCCCACGACCAGACGGTCTCAGATCAAGGTGAGACTCTTTGTAGCCCTTGTTGAGGAGAAATGAAGAGGGTCGATCGCGAGAGATCTCAAGGTTTGAACGTTTTGACGGGATGAATAAGCTGGGGTCGCGCCCTTCGTACGGGTACGGCCTCGCCGGGCCGTACAAGGTAAACTTCGAGTATTCCCTCGTACAGACAAACTCCAATCGAGATGAAACTTTGTGGAGATGACTCTTTGGGGAAATGAGGAGGATGGATCGTGCCAGAACCGACGGATGACAAGCGGAGGATGGAGAGTGACGGTGAGCGTGATAGCTTGCACGACGGGTAACCGGAACCAGGACGATGGAGAAAGCAAGATGGAAAATGATGGGGAAAACGAAGAGGACCACCAAGGGGATGAATAACCCTTGGATACACCTAAGGTAAAAGAGTACCCCGAACCATCTCTAGATCTCGACTAGTACTCTATTGAAGATATAAGGAGATAGATATAAGGATCCGGCTCCTTTTCTTTCAAAATATTGCAAATCTTCTCCATATCTTCCCATATATATAATGGCTCCAACAACTCTCTTTACTTGTGCTCTCGATATTAAATCTGTTGGAACTTGAAGAAAAGACTTTCTTCTATCGTCATTAACTCTTGTATTGTCAAGCGTGTATCATTTCCACAATCGAACATTGTGAATATACATATCAAACATGTTCGAT
Organism: Biscutella auriculata; assembly: GCA_900406285.1. Lineage (NCBI taxonomy): Eukaryota > Viridiplantae > Streptophyta > Magnoliopsida > Brassicales > Brassicaceae > Biscutella > Biscutella auriculata. The sequence goes on from OVAO01002463.1 coordinate 2,221, forward strand.
TCATAACACAATCACAAGGAACTGAAATCATGTGGTTTTTTTTTTCAACATGTTTGTTTTATTATAACATTATTTTTACAAAATATTATTTGTTAGTGTCCATAAACCTATCTTTAGCAAAATATTAATAAAATACGTTACATCGCAACCAAACACACACATTTTCAGATTTACGTATGGAATTTGAAAATGTCGAATCGACCATTTGGTCTGACTTAGGTTATGTTCATTTGTATATTACATCTCGATACAAACACATTAAATAATATTCGTTTGGTTTTTAATTTATATTTGGATATTACATCTAAAAATATATAAATATTTGAGAGGTTAAAAATATAAAGTTTGGAAGTAGAATTTGTCTTTTAAAATTTGTATCTTAAAATTATTAAAATCACGATTTTCCATAAAATTGGATTCGTGTTTCTTGAAAAAAATGAAGAATCACGTTTTCCAGAAATATGGAATTAAGTTTTTCGTGAAAAAGTTCAGAATCCTGATTTTTCAGAAAAATGAAGAATCTTGGTTAGGAAAAACCGCAGAATCCAGATTTTTCGAGAAAAATAAGGAATCGCGATTTTTCAGGAAAAGTGCTAAATCACGATTTTTTAGAAAAATGCAGAATCACGATTTTTTTAGAAAGTGTGAAATTACCATTTTTCTCGTGGAATCACAGTTTTTTGAAAAAAGCAAAATCCTAGACTTTTCGTGAAAAAATGCGGAACACAAGTTTTTCAAAAAAAACACAGAATCTCAGTTTTTCGAGAAAATCATAAAATATTGTGTTTCAAGAAATTGCGGAATCCAGAGATTTTGGAAAAATCGCAAAATCTCATTTTTTGGTAAAAACACGTAATACCAGGTTTCGAAAAACGTGGAATCCCATTTTTTGGGAAATCACATCATCCTGGTTTTTTTGGAAAATTGCGGAATCTTAGGTTTTCGGGAAAATCACGGAATCTTGTTTTTCTTTTTTTGGAAAAACGTAGAATCACAATTTTCTCGAACACATGAAATCACTTTTTCGATAAATAAAAAAAATGTGAAATTACGTTTTCCAAAAATGGGGAATCAAATTTTTTTAGAAAATGGATCTTGTGTTTGCTAAAAAAGTGATCTTTTTGTATTTTGAAAAACGCGAAATCATGTGAGAAACTTGGAATTACATTAAAAACATAGATATGTTGTTTTGTCAATTTATATATGCCACAACGGACCGGTCAATAGTCCAAACTTTCACAAAGAGAAGAAGAAGCAAATGCTTCTGTGTGAAATTGAAACATTGATCTATTAATTAGTGATGTCAAGTAAATAATCATTGAACTAACATGACTTGTTCGAATATTGTTAAAAATACAAAGACAAAAAGTTATATTATGATGTAATATTTAAATACTGAATATAACTATAAAAACGAAATGTAATTTTCGGATACAATAATATTCGAAAAGTGATTAGAGATGTATGTAAATGACAAAAAAAAAAACGGTAAAATAAAATATAAAAATAACTAAAAAGGAAATATAGTAAAACATATAGTTTTAAACTACTATTTTTTATCAACACATGTAGTTCTAATTATTCGTACTAAAACATTCAGAGTCGGATATTTGAATAAATAGAGATATATATGTTGAAAAAAAAGAAAAAAAAAGAGATATATATGTTGAGAATCCAATAGTCAGGCGATCTGACTGCACTAATAGTATCTCTTGTGCACAGGGGTTCGATCCAGTCCTATGTGTGGGATAAATGGGCAATAAAATATATAGATATAGTCACGAGCTTCAAGATTCATTAAAGCTAACCATCAACGGCCTGCCTAACAGTGGAAAATATCTTTATAGTTTTTTTTTTTCAAGCATGTTATATTAAAACCGAAATAAATTACGAGTACAAATCCTATAAGAGATAGAGATAACCCTTTTAAGAGCATGCAACAACAGAGACTTAGGATAGACAACAAATTTCTCAAAAGAGAAATAGAAATATTCCGTTAAAATTGGTGAAAACGATATGAAAATCCTACCAGACCGCAAATTAACTCACTATCCCATTTTAGCAGGACACTACCATAAGATCTGAACCCTATGAGTTGCTTCAATCATAATACAAACCTAATGATTAACCTTAGCGTAAAATCTACCCAAATCATTAAACCAAAAGAAAGTCCAACACACAAAAATATTACAAATTTGGCCCAACATTGATAAGCATTAAGCCTAAGACGTGAGACATTAGGTCTAACATCTCCACACATGTCATCCACTCCATTCGCCAGCAAGCTTTACACGCGTCCAGGATCACCATCTTCGAGGAGCATGGATTCGCCGTCAACTCAGCACGAGTCACTCCACAACTCGCTCCATCACCTTCTCTTCCTCTCCCTTTGCTTCTCAAAGTGTGTCTTTGATATACTCGGTTTTTATAGTTATTTTAGTTCCGTCTTTTCCTCGGTTTTATGCATTTTCGGTTGTTTTATAGTCTTTTAGGATTGCATTCGTGTATATATTGTATTTTCAGGTGTTTAGAAAGACCGTGCAACATTCGGGATCGAAAATGACGAAAATGAGCAAGAACGAGTCAACTCCGGAAGTCAACCAGAGTCAATAAAATATTAGAAATTTATATTTTAAGAAATTATGTCAATTTATTGAATAATAGTTTTGAGATATTTTATAAATTGTTAAAACTTTGTATTTTGGAAAATTATGATGATTTTGTGGATCTCATAAAAACTAAGATATTTTGTTAAACGTAAGAATTTTGTATTTTGGGAAATTATGTTTATTTTATGGATAATAATCAACAAAACTAAGAGATTTTGTAACACGTTATAATTTTATATTTTGGGGAATTATGTTGATTGTATGGATAATAGTCCATAAAATTTGAGAGATTTGTAAAATGTTATAATTTTTTATTTTTTAAAATTATGATCATTTGGTGGATAATAGTCCATAAGAACTAAGAGAATTTATAAAATGCTAGAGTTGGTTATTATGGAAAATTATGATGATTTTTGGATAATAACTCATTTAAACTAAAAGATTTTGTAAAAGGTTAGAATTTTATATTTTGAGAAATTATACTAATTTTGTGGATTATTGTCCATAAAACTAAAAGATTTTTTTTACAACATTATAATTTTATATTTTAAGAAACTATGATGATTTGATGGATAAAAGTTCACAAATATAGTGTCTTTGTAAAATGTTAGAATTTTATATTTTGTCAAAATTAAAATGAGTTGGTGGGTAGTACTCCAAAATTTACGAAACAATTTTAGATAGTTTGATTTTTTGTATTTTTAGGGAAATTATGCTGATTTTGTGGATAATATCCCACAAAACTAAGAGATTTTGTAAAATGGCAGAATTTTATATTTTAAGAAATTATGCTTATTTGGTGGATAATAGTCCATAAAACCGAGAGATTTTCTAAAAAACTAAAATTTAGTATTTTGAGAAATTATGATGATTTAGGAGAAAATATTCAAAAATTAAGATATTTTTAAAAAATAGAATTTCTTATTTTGTGAAATTATGATGATTTTGTGGATAATATCCCACAAAAAGTAAGAGATATCTTAAAACGTTAAAATTTTGTATTTTGGGAAATTATGTTGATTTTGTGGATAATAGACCATAAAAACTAAGAGATTTTGTAATACACTAGAATTTTTTAATTTTGAGAAATTGTGATGATTTTCTGGCTAATAGTATATAAAGATTTAGAGATTTTGTAAGATGTTAGAATTTTATATTTTGGAAAATTATGATGATTTGGTGGATAAAAAAAGTAAAAAAAAAAACTAAGAGATTTTGTGAAATGATAGAATAATATCACAAAATCTTACCCAAATCAACATAATTTCTCTTATATTTTTTTGTAAAATATTACTCACCAAATCAACATAATTTTTTGAAATTTAAAATTCTAGTTTTTTACAAAATTTCAATGTTTTTGTACTATTATCTTCTAAATCATCATCTTTTTCCATATAAAAAATCTAACGTTTTACAAATTTTCTTAATATTGGGCTATTATCCACAAGATGAACGAAATTTCCCTAAATACAAAACTCTAGCGTTTTACAAAAATCTTTGAGTTTTTATGGACTATTTTCCAAGAAATCAACATAACTCTCAAAATACAAAATTCTAGCGTTTTACAAAAAGAAATTGAGTTCTTGTGGGGTTTTATCCACAAATCAACATAATTTTTTATAATACAAATTCTAATTTTTCATAAAATTTCTCATTTTCCTGGATTATTATCTATCAATTCATCATAATTTTTCTAAATATAAAAATTCTAACATTTTACAAATCTCTCAGTTTGAAAAAATATTATCTACAAAATCATCTTAGTTGCCCAAAATATAAATTTCTAATATTTAATAAAAAATTAATTTTTATAAATTATTATCCATCAAATCATCACAATTTCCAAAATTTAAAATTTAAAAATTCAAGAAAATTTATGTCGAATCCATTCGCTCTGTACAACTTTTTCCACTACTTACCGTCGAATTGAACTCATATTCTTACTCCACTCCGTACGGAGTTTCCATTCAAACCTTTAGGTCAATTTTAAATTCTGGAAACATGGCTTTTCTTTGTCTTTTTTTTTTTTTTTTTTTTGAGACATTTTATTGTATATGAAATAAAATTTGAATCTAGGCGAAAAAAAAAAAAAAATTGAATCTTCAATAACTTTTACATTATCAATTTCTTGTCAGACCATTTCATCTCTCAGTCCATTATCTTTATAGCCCGTCCGATTTGTACAACATACATTACTGGGCCTTGTTTCCTTTTACGTTTGCTTATCATAATACGACTTTTTTTTTCTCAGAAAACAGTTTTCTATTACTTACATATAATTATTTTGGTATTTTAATGGATTTGAAAATCCATACTAATTTTATTTGTGTTAAAAATTATGTTATTCCTTTTATAATTTTAAAATAATTTTCTTTTTAACAATTTTAATATTTTAATGAATTTTTTTATTTGAAAAAATAAGTAAATACTAATGAGTTTTTGTTTCTTATGGTATGAATTTTTCATATTCTGTATATAAAAAATGAATATGAACACAAATCAAAACAAAAAGAACAGAAGAATCATATACTTTCAAATAGTGTTGATAAATTTATATAATTTTTGGTATATTTAAAAGACAAAAAATTGATAAATTTATTTTCAAATAGTGTTGTTGCAAGTATAAGTAATTCGAATAGATTATTCAGTAATCTTAGGTTGGAACAAAATTTAAGTCCTTATATACACTAACAAAAATAGAGAAAACAACTTGGCAATTTTGGATTCGCAGAATGTGTATCGGTGTTACGTCTTTCGTTGGAGTGTGTATTGGTTAGATGTGATCGGTACGTATATTGCCGATACTATTTCTCTGGATATTTTCTGATGGACTATATCAGATTCGTCTTCTTCTCGAGGATCTGTACCGGTGTGTGATATCGGTCTGATCTCCTTGGTAAGAACTCTCTGTCTCTTTTCGTGCATCTATACCGGCCATGACAAGCCGGTACTGGTCCCCGTGACTCTTTGTCTGCGTGCATCGGTCACATTCTACCAGTATGAGTGATCAGAATTCTTCTCCGACCGCTCATAAATTGCTCATTTTACCTTTTTTCTCGATTTAAACTTGATCCACACCTAAAACATGATATACAATGTAAATATAAATTATATAGATCCAAATGCAACCTAAACAAACTAATAAAAAGCAAATGGAAATAAAAGATAAAAAAACTCATAAAACCGCTATACATCAACGACGAAAATTTTGAAAAAAACCACACGTTATTGGTCAGGAGCCTCGAGAGAAAATCAACCTCGATTTCTCTATTTTTATCATAAAAAACAAGTAAAGTTATTTTGATGAAATCTAATTAATTTGCATCTGAAGTGACATGCTAGTTTGAAGGATTAAAACGAACAACATATAAATATTAACATATGAAATGAACAACAATATGAATGCTAATAAAATTGTAAATATTTACTAAACAATAATATGAATAGAACATCTGGAATTCCGAAGGAACAAAACGAACTGTTTCAAGGCATCGTATTTAAAGCTTTGTATATCAAACTTATCTATAATTGATATAAATGATTTCTAAAAGATGTATGCTTGTGTTAGAAGTATAAAAACAAAAGTAATATCTAAATATGTCATGCATAAATTGGAAAAACTCTGTCGTTAAATACAATAATAAATGTTTCCTGGTCGGGATTTCGAGTCCCCGTGAGAACAATTGTTCTTTTCATTTATAAGAATTTGAGTTAGTAGGTTGACTTATTTGTGATCCACAAAAATTGATAAAAAACAAAAAAAAAATACAATAATAAATGGTGAAGCATCGATTCAGAATTAGAAACCTCCAAATTCGAGATTTCTTTTAACTTCTAATTACAACAATATTTATTTTAGCATAAGACAGTAGTTGCTCCATATATCAGTATTAATTAAGCTTCGATCTATGCTTGTCCGCAAGCAACCTACTTGTGTTATCTAATTTCTTCTTTAATTTATAAGTAAAATATAAAATTACTAAAGATAAAGAAGCTAATGATGTCTTACCCTTGTTTTACATTATTTTTTTCTCTATAATAGCCATCTTCATTTCGTTTACAACTAATTCGAAATATTAAAATAACAATAATAAGTAGTGGTTAATCTACTAGATCAGTTCAATTTATACATGCTAATTAGATTATTATTTTTCTTACTTAACCAAAGAAAATTATATCAATCTGTTGAACAGCTTTCTCACAATCATTTTCAGACTACAGCGTGAACGTAAACTTTTTTATATAAAAAATAATATATTGGATATTATTGGCTTGTTTATCCAAGTTTCAATTTAATTATTCTTTATTTGACAAACTTGATAACGTAGCAAAATTTACTTCATGATTGATAAGAGTTTTATAACAATATATTCCACTAAGACATATTATATATATGCCTTATCGTTTCAAAGTTATATATAGAATTATATTATATTTTGGAGATGATGATTAAATTAGTAGCTCCACGAGGTTTACTTTTCAAACCAATCGTCCACATTTGCTGAAGCAAATGATTTCACAGATCGATTCTCAGAATTTGGTAGCAATTTTCCACTTTGCTTTAAATAACTGTAATTAATGTACATATACTTTTATTAAAATAACAACACTAGTTAACCTTTTGAATTAGTATATTAGAGTATAAGCATTTTACATCTTTGATTTTTGTAACATGCATGCACAGTGGCGGCTAATACCATCTCTTAATGAAAATTTACTGTTAAAACTACCTTTAAAATTTTATCACTTTTCCTGCTTCATAAACAGTGTTTTCTATAACATTGTTTTAGAATTAAAACGTTTTACGCTATACAACTTAATTATCTCTTAATCATAGCTGTTCAAACTCATGTAATTATAATTTAATTAGTAAATATTAAACAGGAATATATTTAAATACTAATTTATAAACATTTGCAAATTTTAAACACCGAAATTTTTTTTTTTACCATATCTATGAATCAATCTGATTCGACCATAGATCAATATATTAATTGATTTTCTCTTTGTTAAGCTATTTGAGTGCGAATCCAATGAAAAATTAGTATGATCCACGATTTCTTTTGATATTTTAATGAATATGAAAATTCATGTTAAATTTACTGTTATTAGATCAATAATTTTAAGTTTTCTGTTCTACTTATATAATATCAGTGACTTATATATGAATTTGATTTTAAATCAAATTTTAATAGGTTTAGAATTATTTTGAATTAAAATAAAAAGAATCAAATCTTGAATTAATTCATGTTATTTGAATGGATATGTTATCTCTTTTTTATTACTTCCATTTATTATAAAGCGAGATAAAACATTTTTATATTATATGTTTTTATCATACACTCATATTATTTTTAATTTAAATGACAATTTTCAAATTTGTAGAGAGGTTATTGGTTTATTTATTTTAATGGATTTGAACATTATTTTTGGATTTTAAAATCTACTCTAAATCCATAGATTTCAAGATAAAATAAACAGAATTAAAAAATCTAGTCATTCAATTTAAAAATCAGGCAAATGAACTATTATAAATCATTAAAATAGCTTTTAAGATAATATAAAATCTTGTAGATATTGTTAATGTATGTCTTAAACTACCCTAATCTACCTAATTCATCTACTTAGAAAGGAGACTACTCACTAAGCATGAGATTAACACAAAGCAAAGATGAAGAAGACATGATTAAGAGCAATAAGATAGATTAGATTAATAAAACAACAAGAATCTTCCAAAAGAATACAAAGAAAAAAAAGAAAAAGCTAGGAGACAAAGATAGTAAGTTTTTTTTTTCTAAAGTTCTAGGGTTCCTTCTATTTATAGAAGGTCCCTTCTCGAGCAACAGTCCCGGACTGGCAAACGGGACACATTGGTTTCCAGACTGAGACTCTTCAAATGATGGCTTCGGGGAACGATCGTCCCGGACTGGGTAGGAGCCTCCAGGCTGGGACGGTTACTCCGGGATGGTGATCTGGAAACGCTTTGTAGGGACCGTCCCGGGCTAGGTGGAGCGTCCAGGCCGGGAAGGTTACTCCGGACGATGATCTGGAAACGCTTTGTAGGGACTGTTTCGGGCTAGGTGGAGCCTCCAGGCCGGGATGGTTACTTCGGGAAGCATTGGCAGAGAGCCGTCCCGGGTTATGCTGGACCGGGATCTTGGCCGGGATGGTGCTCTGGAATCGGAGAGAAGATGTACAGGTTTAAACTTAGACCGAGACTTGCTGGTTTTTAGACTAGGACTCTTTGCAAGGATCGACATGGTTTGGCTCAGCTTTGCAAGTAATTTTCCGATTGATTCGCGTTTCGTCCTTCGATTGCTTCACACCTGATAAATGCAAATGCAATGCAATATGACCTAAAAAACTCTAAATGCAAGCTAAAACCGAATGAAAACTAGTCCTAAAAACGATCAAAAACACAACATATCAGCAGGGAATTTGGTGTGAAGGGTCATAGACTCAAACCATACCTGGAAAATGAGAGTACAGAAAAGGGAGACACTTTCTCTCTTTCAAATCCACCTCAAACTCAATGAGAAAAGAACGTCAAGCTATGAGACGTTAAACAACCTCACTTGGAAGGAAGTCCCATGGTATCCTTGTACATATTTATCTTTGTTTTATCTTTCTGTCTGCTTTGCTTGGACAATGATGTTTGGAATTGTTTGGTAATGAAAGGTTTAGCTCATTTCAGGTTCAATACTCATTTAAGAAAAACTCATATACCGACCACTACACACCGGTATAGACATCGGTACTAAAATAGTTCAGAAACTTGAGCACAATACCGAGGGTACGAGTCAATATGGTAACCCGGTATGATTGTACCAGCATAAAATATCAGTCAGTACATAACATTATAGTTTGCTATGGAAGGACTGAAGCTTATACTGGTCGTGACTCACCGCTACCACTCGCCGGGATGAATGTCCGAAGAGTACGATCCCACCGCCTATTACTTTTAGGTACCCTCCTTCCGCCCTTCTACATATTGCATTTCATTTTTCTTATTTTTATTTTTGGTTTCCATTCCCGACTTAGATACACACAGAGACTGTGATTTAAATTTGGGGGAGGAACCACCTTTCATCTAATGGTTGTGTTATGCTTTGTTTTATCGAGTCTCATATTTGCACTGTTAATACTTATGTTTGATACTCCCTCCGTTTCTCAATAAGTGATGTTTTAGGTTTTTATTTTTGTTTTATTTTAAGTGATGTTTACGATTTTCAATGCAAAAATTTAAAGATAAAAACCATTAATATTATGTAGTATGGTTTTTTATTGGTTAAAATAGATGAAATTAATAATGTTTTTATGAAAAAGAGATAAATTAAATTATGTTTTTGTGTTTTATTAATCAACGTGAAAAACCATTAAAATCAAATAATAATGAACGGAGGGAGTAAAAAACAAGAAAAAAAATTCAAATTTTTTAAGTTTTGCATTTAGGCTCCATTGCATTTTTTTGTCTAAGCTTGAGTCACATAGCATGATCATGGTTTTTACTTGTGGTTTCATGGATTTTTTGGATTTTAAGAAACGAATTTGGGCTACATAAACCGAAACACTTTAGCCCAATTCGGTCATTCTCATTTTAAGGATGATACATTCTCACCCCAAGCGTCCTAAGCCTAAACACTTTTGGTTCTTCTTTTCTATTAGTGATTGATGATTTTGCAAAAACTCGAAATTATAGAGAGCGACAATTAAGAACATCTATTTGGATAACTTAGGAAGAATAGGTATTGAAATGAAGATTGGAAGCTTGAATAGCTCTAGGACTTGATCTATTTGGGTTCAGGGTAGAACTAGGTTTATGATGAGATTTGAGTATGATACCTTCTCACCCCAAGCGTCCTAAGCCTAAACACTTTTGGTTCTTCTTTTCTATTAGTGA
>OVAO01002464.1:0-12728 GCA_900406285.1 Biscutella auriculata
TTTTATTAAAAATTATTAATGTAATCTATGTTTCATTTAAATAACTAGGAAATTAAATATTTTTAAATTTTATAGACATAAATAAAGGTAAAAAAACTTTTGCATGAATTGATTCTTCTAAATACAACTAACAGGTTAATGAAACATTTAATGATACGAAAAAGTTAAGCATATGTTAGCATATTTACTAATTTTGTTAATTCTTCTAAATGCTACTAACAAGTTAAAGTGTTAATGAAGCATGTAATTCAAAAGAAAGGCATCTAATTTTTAAGAAGTTAACTTGTTAGTACTATTAATAGGATAAATTTGATGATATGAATTAGATGTTTTAGATTTCAAATAGAAAATAATAATTTAATTTAAAACAAATGAAGGAAGTAATCGAACAAAAAGATTAGTGGGGGCAAACAATTTTTGAGAGTGGTGGCAAAAATTTTAACCTTAACTAATTATCATTAAAAGAAAAATTTGTGTGGTGGCATTTGCCACCATTACTCTATTACTGCATCCGCCTCTGTCTCCCACCCTAAACTTCAGTTGGGATACGTGGAACACATGATGCACTCTTGAAGATGGTGGTAACTCAATACGATAAGCGACCTTTCCATACTTATCAACAACTTTCTACGGTCCATAGTACTTAAGAGAGAGCTTTTGACTCGTTCTTAACACCACTGAGCTTTGTTTATATGGCTACAACTTCACATACACCATATCTCCAATCTGAAAAACACGCTCAGACCTTCTTCTATTAGCAACTTCCTCTATCAGGTGTTGTGCCCTTTGGAGATGAAAGTGTAATATGAGAAGCATATTCTAACGTTCTTGCAAGCTTCGAGCTACCACTGCGACTTTGGATTCACATGGAACCTAAGGAAAACGATGAGGTGGTGGCTTACCATATACTGCCTTGAATGGTGTCATTCTTGTGGTTGTGTGAAAGCTTGTATTATACCAATACTCTACCAATGACAACCACTTGCTCCATAAGAACGACTTGTCATTGCACATGCATCGAAGATACGTCTCAACATAGTGGTTTACTACTTCATTATGTCCATCACTATGTGGGTGGTACGTCGATGAGTAATTCAACGATGTGCCATGTAGAGAGAAGAATTCCTTCCATAACTCACTTAAGAACACACTGTCTCTATCACTAACTATTGAGCTTGGGCACCCGTGAAGTTTGAATACATTATCCAAGAATGCTTGAACCACAGAAGCAGATGTATACAGATGATTAAAAGCCATAAAATGTGCGGCTTTAGTCAATTTATCAACCACAACATAGATCACAGTCTTCCCAAATGACATGGGCAATCCGTCTATAAAGTCCATTGAGATGTCATTCCTTATTGTAGTTGGAATTTGCAATGGTTGTAAGAAACCTGGAGATGTTAATGTGTCATATTTGCATCTTTGGCATATATCACAACTACAGATAAAGCCTGCAATTTTCTTTGTCATTCCTCTCCAATAGAAAATGCTCTTAATGCGTTGGTTTGTAGCATCTTTACCTGAGTGACCTCCTACTCCTGAGCAATCCAAGCAAGTCATGATCTGTAAGCGTAAACTATCCACTGCAGGAACCACAATTCTACCTTTTCTCCTTAAAATTCCCCGAGTCCATGAATATTGTTTATGTAAGTTTGATGTTTGTTGTACTTCTGCAATTATTATCTTCAGAACCAAATCTGTTTCATAACCAGCTTAAATACTCCCTATTAGATCCGTCTCTATGACTGATAAGGCCATGTGTTACACTTTTGCTCCATCAAATATGGAGAGTGCATCAGCCACGAGGTTCTCTTTATCTTCCTTATATTAGATTTCGTAGTCGAATTCCAGCAACTTAGGTAGCCATTGTTGATGAATAGGCGTGTTCAAGCGATGTTCCAAAAGGTATTTCAAGCTATGCTCATCCGTCTTGATGATAAAATCACCCTATAACAAGTAGTGCCTCCACTTCTGTACAGGAAAAACCACCGCCAATAACTCATTTTCATAAATTGAGAGTAGCAACTATTTCCCTTGCAAATGCGTACTGATGAAAGTTATTGGATGGCCCTCTTGCATCAGGACGACGCCTATTCCACCTCCACTCACATCTGTCTCCACTACGAATTGCTTATCAAACCTTGGAAGGGCCAATACAGGTGATGTGCACAAAGCTTCCTTCAATTCTTCAAAAGCCACTTGAGCCTCTGATCCCCATAGAAATGATTCTTTCACAGTCAGGGGTTTACAATGCTACCAAAGCCTTTCACAAATCTCCTGTAATAATTTGCCAATCCCAAAAATCCCCTTAGTTGCTTTATTGTCATCGGTATAGGCCACTCTTGCACTGCTTTCACTTTCGAGGGGTCAGCAGATACACCTTCTTTTTCAATGAAATTGCCTAAATATTCCACCTTGTTCGTACCAAAAGCACACTTCTCTCGTTTGACATACAACTATTGTAACCTCATTAGACGAAATACAACTTCCAAATGTTCCATGTGCAACTCCATTGATGCACTACAGATGAGTATATCATCAAAGAATATCAATAGCTGTATTTTGTGATCATGATATCGACGAAATGGTGGTAGGGCTTGTGGTTCTTGAAAAAACGTCTACAAAATCACTTAATAAACTCTCAAGCATGGGATGAAGTTTCTCATCCTCTTCAGTAGTCATTTCCCAAAACTTAGAGCATGTGTGTTCTTCATCCTTTGTTAGGCATAACATTGACAACTCCACTTCTTCAGTTAGTCTATTCACTCTCTCCGCTTTCACTGTCCTAACTGACCCTTGATGAATCCCTTTCAACACATCTTCCTCAACCCCACCATAAACTTCATCGTGAGCTTAGTAAAATCCCATGTAATAACTCCCAAACTCTGAAGCGATTGCACTCCCAACACTACATCAAAACCTTGTAGTGGAATAACCATAAAGTCGATTGTGAAAGTAGCATCCTGAAAGTCCCAAGAAAAGTCATTGACAGTTGCTTCCACGGTGAGCTTATTACCGTCTGCCACTCGCACCTTAGCATTATGACCATAAAGCGTGCATCCCAGCCTTGTTAGCCAACTCAGAATCCAGAAAATTGTGTGTGCTTCCGGAATCAATAAAAAGAACAAGGGTATCTTCTTATACGCTCCCTTCACCCTCATTGTATTGTAGTTTGAAATCCCTGCAATTACATTGACTGATATTTGAGCAATTACACCTTCTGGTCTCAATTGCTCTTCCTCTAGTTCCTCCTCCTGTTCCAGACCTACATCCATTTCCAGCCAATCTAGCTGAGTTTTCTAGTGTACCTTGTAATGTTCAGGTTTGTATTTCTCATCACAATGATAACACAAGCCTTTTGCTCATCGTTCAACCATTTCTTCTTTAGAAAGAAACTTCTTTTGTTGTACTAGTGGTTTGTCTCCCTATGTCTCATTCTTGAAAGACACCATTGGTTTTGATATTAGTTTTCCCTATTTCCATGGACCATAAGAGTTCTTATGAGGGTGTGGCGTCTCGTATAAACGCCCCAGAGTCAAGCAATCTTTCAAGCATTGTGGATGAAACATCTGAATATGCATCTGAGTGTACAATCTTAATTCGGCTAGATATGCACTTACCGAGTAGGATTCATGCAAGTTTAATCTCGTACGGATATTCTCAAACTTTGCATGATAGCGGACAATGCCTTCATCTTCCTCTAACTGCTACAATTCAGCCATAAGATCATCTAATGCCTCCATAGAACGTTCTTTAACCAAAACCTTATAAGATTTCCAACCTTGCAACACCCTAATACCGTAATCTGATTGGATCAAAGAGCGATGCCAAGTAGCCGCATCATCATCCAAATGTATTGATATAATCGGAACCATAAGATCCTTCAGGGTTCTATCTATGGAGAAGAACTATTCTACTTTAAGGATCCAATCAGCCAGTTTTTCACCTTTGAATCGAGGGAAGTCCATCTTAGGTAATCTAGTCATTCCAGGAAGAGGATGAGAATTACCATTTCGATTAGCTCCACCATTGACATGACCTACAGTTGTAGAAGAACGTTGATGATTCACGTCGTCAGCACGAATTTGACTCGCCTCCGCCATCATTCGTCGGGAAAAAACTTCAAACATCTCCGTTATGTGGTTCTTAAGATCGTCATGGTGCCCTATACCAACGACGACTCTATTCTTTCACCACTCACCTCCAAATTGTCCCCAACGATCTCTTTATCTTTCCTCTGAGCTCTGGTTTCCATCGCGAGCAACCGAGATATGTCCTCCGACTGATACTTTTGATACAGTCGAACACTACAATTAATTTCACACCAATTGAATAACGAGAATCCAATGTTCTGAAAACAATGAATTCCCAATCACCTTTCACGAATTCAATACAAATCCCGTGAAGAGGATGACGAAGTCACAGAGAAAATCTCAGAAAGAAACGATTACAACTTTTTGCTTAAACTGGAAAATGAGCTACGATTCTATTTCTTAAACGGAACTTTCTGTTATTCTCGTTTTTATCTTAGCCATTGATCTCGCTTCATCCTAACCATCAGATCATCATGCCGTTATTCTTTTATCTACCAATTTCTTCGCTACACGTGTCTCTTATATGTTTGGATTTCCAAACTATATCAATTATAAATATAACATCCTAACTTGAAAAATATCAAAGACTAGAAAACACAACTTAGATGAAATATTACTCACGGAGAACAACATCAATCATGTACTATGACCTAAAACCCTTCAAAATAATATAACATATTCAAGTAAAAAAAGTCACATATGGAAACAATGTTCTATCAAATCTGGTGAAACATTAAAATGATTGAGTCAATAAAAAGATAACTATAGGAGATCTAACCAATACAAAATAATAATTATGTTTATTAATATTTATTAAATATCACATATTTAAATTAAAATACCAAAAAATGATAAAATAAAAAATATTAATAAATTAAAATTTAAAAACAAATCAAACTGCACTATAGATAAAATTCTAATTAAATATTCATAATAAAATTTTACTAATGATAAAATCATAATTTTACTATAAAAAGAATTAGTTTCATTAGAAGATATAGGGTATTATTCGAATTTGAAGATGCAAATAGGCTATTTTTCACACTCTCCTTTTTATTTAACTTTTTTCTTTATAGTAAATATTCAAGTATCATGTATATCAATATACATTAATACTAAAAACACATTTTAATCAATCTTATACACATAAATACCAATGTTGTTTTTAATGGTCGTTATTCAATTATATATTTGTTAGAAATACAACAAAATATACTACAATCATTTGTTATTGGATGAAAATGTATTCTAAATGACAATGAAAAAAACTGTTAACCTTTAATGGATTTTTATGAATAAAATACGACAAACAAACACAACATTCTTTCTTTGAATTTCAATCAATTTTAACACTATTATAATAAAAATATTTTTATGAAAACAAAATAACTCCAACAAATTTTGGTTACCTGATAAGTATGAGTTTACTATAGATTAGTAAACCTACTTTGAATATAGTATAGTGGAGGGTTGGAGATAAGTGTCGAATCAAACTCGTGTAGGTGATAACGTACTAATCATCGAGAATTTAATTAGGTCTAGGTGTAATCAACAGGGTTGTTTGTCACTAATAATCATAATTAAGTAAATTAAACAACATAAAGTAAGGCACAAAAGTCAACCAAAACGTCAACGATATCGAATAAATCTAAATTAGAAAATAAAGCAAGCATATGGACCACGACAATCGAGTTGGGCGGTCAATTAATTACTAATGATGTTCAATTTCACAATTTAGTTTGTCTTATGTCTAAGAATATTAATCCTAGGATAGTTCGCTCTCGTGATGAAAAACATTTTCATATGCATGCTACCCCACAATCTCATGGCAAGCAACATGTTAAGAAAGCATGAAACACAATTTCATGCAACAATCTATCAATACTTACAAAATCTCTTGAAAAGAATCAATAAACAACATAATTAATTGGTTGGGGAATTTCATCGAACACCTCTCGGGAGTGAGATTCCCTAAGTTCATAGAAAAGATGATCAATCAAATCTAGGCATTAAGATCAATAATTGTGAAGAAGACGCCATTCTATTCATTCCTAAACATAAAAAACAATCAATCAACAATCCTAATCTACCATAATCCATAAGTTATGAGAACTACTTACACATCATGAACATAACATATGATGAGTTTATGTTCATGATTTCAGAAATAGGAATAGAAAGAAGAATAAGACAATGGTTAAGGGAAGGAAATTGCAATAGAATAACCAAATAATCTTAGTACAAAAGCATAATGAGAAAAATAAGAATTAGAGAGAAAACTAGATGAAAACTAAGAAGAGGATCCCTCGGGATTTTAGTTATTGGCTTTTTTTATAGTTAGTCAATTTTTACACAAAAAGAAAAATAGATCTGAGAATATTCTGTCCCGGAATAGGTGCACGGGTCAGGACATTGGTATGCCCTGGCTGGTGTTGATCTCCACCGCTCACCGCGTTTCTTCCTTCACGGCTGGTGTAGTTTTGCCGGTACGCACACCAGTCGGCTCCACCGGTGGTGACATCGTTGTGGGTGCACCGGTAGCGCCGCCGGTGTGGGTTGGCCGGTGTGCCTTGCTCCACTGCTTCTCTTATGTTGATTTCTGCTCGGTTCCTCGTCTTTGTCTCTTCCTCACCTAGAATAGAAAATGATGCACAATATGCAACCTAAGACTCTAAAATGTAACCTATTCTAATACAAAACGAATGAAAACTGATTAACAAAACCATCAAAATAGACACATATCATTACCTATATTTTCTCATATATTATTTTCAAACTTTTAACTTTTATCACAAAATAATTACCAAATTTTTTTATATATATAAATTTTTATAAGAATATATATTAATATTTATTTTATACAAAATAAATATTAAGAAATATATATTGTTCTGAACAAAATCAACTAAACGATATTCAAAATTTTTATTTGGATTTGAAAAATGTTAAGTACTATTACGAAAACAATATTTATATCAATAATAATTAATTCTAACCACAATTTTGTTACCTATATTTTCTCAAATAAGATATAGAAGAACTTTACTTTTTTATTTAGTTACCAAACATGTTATATAAAAATATTGAATTTACTAAAAGATTTATGTATTATTACAAATTAAATATGTATACATTTATATTAATATTTTTTATACAAAATAATTGTTAAAATTCTAACAATTAGACAAATGAACGAGTCATTGAATTATTTGGATTTTTTAAACTAACAATATAAATTGAAATACAATAAAATACATTAAAATCATAATTCATCACCAAGTCTATCGTACTTCGATAAAGTTTATCAAAATCTAATGAAACATTTCTAAAACACAATACACTTTAAAATATATACAAATCACATTCCAATACCACCCGTATAATGTGGACGTTAGTGTGAAAACATGAGCATTATTGTTTTTTCGTTTCATTATGTTTTTCTAACGAGAATTTTTTTTTTGTTTCTTACCAAATTTTATCAAAAAGATCTGCAATTTTTACTAACGGCTAAGAAATTTTTTTCTTTAGAAGGATTTTTTGTGAGGAATAAATATTCAATAATCCAAACTTTAATTTTTTTTCTTTTACCAACTATCATAAACCATAATGAACAGGTCGATTAGCAAAATATTCAATAATCAAAACTTTTTTACCGGAAATAACCCATACTCCTACATGGATTAAAACCTAATTATTATTTTTGTTAAAAGATTTTCATTAATTAAAACAGAGTAAAAAATACAGAAAAGGAAAAAAAAAGAAGCTAAGGAAGGAGGAAGCAACTGCATAAACACCATATTGCAGATCAGAAGCCTAAGGCCTAGAGAGGCAATCAAACGACAAACGATAGATAGATTCACTCCCAAGCAAGAGTAAACTGATCAGCAAATCTAGAGGTATATTATTGTAAAGCCATCGCCTTAGACCTCATCAACATGTTCAGATTTCTCCATAAAGCCAGGGGAGGAGTTGTAAGACCATGATGCATTCTTCTATTTCTTTTCTGCCAGAGCAAATACACAGCAGCTTGCCATCCGACAATAAGACGGATCCTTACTATGATGAGTAATTGATACCAACATCCAATTTACTATGAAGACAAGCATGTTCTACATCCATGCCCCAATTACGCATCCGATCTATGGTTGGATTTCTGTTAAGGATAAATAACCAGAGCATCAAAGCATGCTTTGGAGTCACAGATTTATGCCAAACTAAATGAACCACGACACAAGCGGACGAGTCACTCGGATAGCTTCCCAAATATATTTCGTGATAAAAGAACCACATATCCTATCATTCACCATCAAAATGGGCTTATCTCTCAGAAATCTGAATTTTTGATAAGAACGAGCAGGAGGCAAGATCCAATTTGAGTGATCAATAGAGGAGGACACCAGAGAAGAAAGAGGAATTCCAAGGTCACGAGGACCAGATTCCCCACACCGATAAAACAAAGGGCAAAGCGGAGTCTATCATGTCCCAGATCCTCAATAGGATCGAGGGAAAAGGCTAAGTCTGAAACCGGACTATGACTTAGCCTAGAAACGAAGAAAGGTCTAGGGAAAATCAGTCTGTTCGAGTGTAAGATGGATTGATCGAGACTTAGCCAAATTGGTTCGGTTTTGACCGAGAGATCCGAGTTCGGATTGGACTGAAAGCGGAAAAAGAGGGTTTGATCGAACCAAGGATGAACCAGTCGAACCTTGATGAACCATCTAGGAATTTTAATTAAGTCATTTTTAAATAAATGACTTAGTGACTACTCAGACATGGTAATGTTCACTGGTGGCAGATTGAGAAATGCAAATAAACCTCTATACGGGGGGTGGGTACTCTTGGGTGTATTGAGGAACCTAGGGCTTGGCTTGGATGGATCATTGGGCGCGTCTTTACCCACCCCAAAGCATCGGAACACGCGTCGCCAAGCTGATCTAAGATCAAGGATTCGAAATAAGATCTAGGTCAAAGGGGTAAACCAAAGAACGAGCTGAAACAAGCTAGATCCGAGTTCAGTCAAGTGAAGCTAGCTAGGCTCAGCTGAAAGGTCGAGCTAGTCTAGCTGAACAAGCTGACCGATCCACTCAAGCTAGTTCGTAAACGGTTTTGGTCCGAAAGGGTGTTCGGGGCCGAAGGGGCGCGAATGGTCGACCGGTTACGACCAAGAGTCGCGAATGACAAGTCACATCCCTTCGCTGGATCCAAAGGTAACCTTTCGGCTTAACTGATGCGTCATTCGATCCCTATAAATACTAAGTCTTTGGATTAGTTTTAAGGATCGATATCCTTGAGGGAAATCTCGACAAAACACACAAATAAATCAAAACACAAGGCGAATCGAAAAGGAAATAGGAAGACTCGAAGAAGGTATCGGAAATGGATCCTTCAGCGGCCAAAGAGAAGGAAAAAGGAAAAGGTGTTGGAACCGAAGATCGGGTCTCTAAGGTGAGTGATGGATCGGCTAGACCTTAGCGTGAACCATCAGAACATTCCGATCGTTCTCATAGTTAAGCGTCGAAAGCATACATCATTCTCTTACTTAGACCGAAGGCTAGATCGATCCAGTGGTTCGATGGATCGCACCAGACAAATCGCAAGTCTTGGGCCGAGTCGGATGGATTTAGCGGTGATGCGTGAAGTCCTTAAGTGGATCGATTGTATGCCGTGATCGGCGATGCATAGTCGAGCGACGGCGGACGAAACGAGCAGTGCGATCGACAGCTGGACCGGGTAGATGCGCGTTAAAGCGATCTGCGACCGTAACAGATCGATGCATCCAATCGTAAGGTCTGGGGCGGTACTGCACGATGCCACCGATCAAGCGTACGCCAGGATCGGACCACTTAGGCTGCGAAGCATCACGCAGTCCAGGCCGTCGACGGTAAGCGAACACCCGAACGCACTGCGATCGGATGGTCGTACGGTAAGGCTTCGGTGCGGACAAGTCTAGCGGATCAGTCGGGATCAACTGATTGACTGCAATAGACTGATTCGTTCTGCTAAAGAGAATCAGTACGAAACACCGGACTCGTGATCCACTGCCGTGTTCTGATTGTACTAAGGACTGATTCAGTCCGAATAATTTGGGGAAAACTGGGTTAAACACTTAGAAAGAACCAAATCATAGTTTGCATGAAACGAACCACATTCACTAAGTTATCTTGGATTACTTATGTTTATTTGAGGATGCAGAATCTAAGAGTGATCGTGGGAAGGGATTGGCCGAGTGAAGTCCTGGAAGTGCGGAAGATGGGTGATGGGGATAGACTGATATTAGGATCGAACTTTGTAATAGCCTATAGAGCAAAATAATCATTGTTTCGAATCCTTTGTGTTAATAAATAAAGATCAGTTTATCTTATATTGCTTTCGAATCAAACAACTTCTCTAAGAACTCCGAAAGAACTAAGTAAAAATCGGACTAAGGTTAAATTGGGTTAAATGGCTAAGTAAAGGCCATGGAATGACCTCATCGGACTTAGTGTCCGAGACAGGTTGATTCAGAGTCCAAGGATCCCACCAAAAGAAAGAGCTATCTCCAAAACCAGTTTTGATTTTGAGAAACTCTGAAAGTCTAGATCTCGATTTCAAGACCTTACGAAAGTGCCAAGAGATTGATGGGTTGGTGACGTTAACGGCAAATAATCTGCATCTCGCTAAATATTTCCTGGGAACCCAGGCCACCCAAATAGAACATGATCTGAAGAAAAGCATCCATAGAAGGTTTAACCCAGAAATCTCACTCCAAGAACCAGTTGGCCGTAGTCCCAAACAACCCTCTCGCTTAGGAGAACATATCGATGACCAAGCTACTCGAGCTCCAGAACTAACCCCTACATTTCCATGCCATAAGAAAGAACCACACAAACTCTTTATCAACTTGATTACCTTCTTAGGAAGAAAAAAAAGCAGACGACCAAAACATAATTATCCCAAAGATCACAGAGGATAAAAGCGTCAATCTTCCGGCCAAACAAAGATGACGAGTAGACCATGAATTTAACTTCAATCTGATTTGGGAAAGTAGAGGATTTGCAATCGAGAGCCTTTTGGAGTAGAGTGGAAGGCCTAAGTACCGAACATGTAATGTTGAAGGTCTCAAGGAGAATCTCCGATCAATCCTATCAAGGACCTCATCTCTAACCGTTGAGACAAACATCGAAGTCTTCTGAATATTCACCGCAAGTCCCGACATTTTCTCGAATTGAGAGAGCACTGCTAGAACACCATCAACTGAGAAATCTGAACCGCAATGAAAATCAAAAGATCATCAGTGAAGGATAAATGAGTCAACTGCTGAATTTCACACCAGGATGATAATTGAAGATACCATCCTCTGCTCCTTTATACAGCATAATTGCAAGCACATTCATGACCAGAGCGAATAGAATGAGAGAAAGAGGGTCACCCTGTCTCAATTCGGTTTTACCTTTGAAAAAACCTGAAGAAACCCCGTTAATACTGACCGTAAACGAAGGAGACCAGATGCAGGCCTTGATCCAATTGCAGAAACTCACAGGAAAGTGGTAGCCTGCTAAGGTGCCAAGAATAAAATCCCATCTTACCGAATCGAAAGCCTTCGCAATGTCTAACTTCAATGTGATCCTCGACTTATCATGATCAAGATGATAGCCTTGCAACACCTCTCAAGCCAGTAGAACATTCTCCAACAGGAGACGGTCTTTAATAAACGCAATTTGATTTGGAAGGATCAAATCCGAGAGAATCAACTTAATATGATGAGCCAGAATACTCAAAATCATTTTATATAAGGTATTAAGACACGAAATTGGTATAAAGTCCTTTTAGCTCCTGTGCATTCTTCTACTTTGAAATAAGAACCAAGGTGGTTGAATGCATCGTTTTCGGCAGGAAACAAGAATCAAAGATTGGTTTGCCGCAACTAACATCTCTTGACCCACAATATCCCATGTTGATATGAAAAAATCAACAGAAAACTATCTGGACCCAGCGTTTTATGCAGGGGCAGATGCATTAGTTAAGAAAACGTAGTTATTTTCTTAAATATTTTAAACCCTAGTTAGGAGCTATCTTAACTTAAACGGCTAAATATAAATTCAGAACAAACCTTGTATTATATCACACATTTTATTCAACACCTACATATTTATATTTATCTATAAACCGAATAACAATACAACAATATATAATTTTGTTACCTAACGATAACACATTTACCGTGCTTTAGGGTCTTTAATCTCTGAAAATACTCCCCAACTCGATTCACTCCTCTCATTACCAAGAAGACGAGCGGAATGATCATTGGTCGTGGTAGAGTCTGCTACGTGTCCAGTAGTTCTACTAAAGAAGTCATCTTCTTCATCAGTCGTCGTACCAATCACACCACGTGGCAGATTCTCATCGGCTCTATTGATCAAATCAAAAGGTTCCATGTCCTCAGTCTTCTTCTTAGCAGTCTCGTGAAGCTGCAGTGCAAAGTCCAACGCCCACACGACGTCGTTCATAGTTGGTCGTTCCATTCCACGATCATGAACACACCTCACGGCTATCTCACAAAACTTCTCTAATGATGTTGAAGTGATATCAGCCGTTAGATCTGGATCAATGATCTGATCAATGGTTCCTTTTTCGTAGTTTAACCTCACCCAT
>OVAO01002467.1:0-20938 GCA_900406285.1 Biscutella auriculata
GAATATACATAAATATACTACTCTAATGGATCTTTTGTTATGGAGGTTACCCCTAAAATAAAATTTTACAAAAATAAACCAAACCTAGTTTTCAAAAAAGCAATTGATTATACTAGGAAGAAATGCAATCGTAACATTCTTTTCATATTTGAATACTCAGGTTCAAAGTATTTGTAAGAAAAATAATTTGAAAAAATGTTTTATAAACTCAGTATAAAAATGATCTCAAGATGTAAACTTATAGAGAATCATATTTAAATCTCGCTCATAATTTGGAATGTAATTTCTAGGTTAATGAATCTTGAGTTTATGGATGTTGTACGATCATGATGATTATAACCAATATAATATCTGAGATCTCAATCATTTAAATTCAAATAATTGACATGGAATATAAGAATCTCATATATTTACATATCTTTAAAATCACTCAAACTTATGTTCGGATCACCCAAGATTATCAGAAACAAATTGCATCATTGCTATAAACCTAAAAAAAGGTTGTTTGAAGCCTAGAAATAATATATCTAACAATTATGCAAGGTAAAAAACATAATTATTATACATATGTTACAAAAGACAGAAAGAAGAAAACTTACACGCCAAAGTTTTGCAATAAATTCTCATAGAGATTATCTTACTATCTTGTACAGTAACTCTATCTTTCCACCACTATATATAGATATCGTAATTCATTTATAAAACTACATAAATTCAATACAAAAATTTTAGAGAAAAACTCTTACAGAAACTCTCGCCTTTCATTTCATTCTTCTAAGGGTATAACTCCCGTTCTATTTTAATATATTTATTATATGTGTTATCAGCACAATCGCTTGTATATTAATCATGTTATTATGGTATGCGAATTATCGCCACCTAATTTATTTATTGTTGTAATGATGGACGGATTATACCCCCGTATTATTTATTGTTGTTACCATGGTGTGCGGATTACAGCCACCTAATTTAGTTATTGTTGATATGGTGGACGGATTATGCTCCCATATTTATTTACTCTTACTTACTGTTATTATGATGGACGAATTATACTCTCATATTTATTTACTCTTATTTACTGTTGTTATGGTGGACAGATTATGCGCCCATATTTATTTACTACTATTACTCATGTTATTATGGTGGGCGGATTATGCCCTAGTATTTAATTTATTATTATGATTATGTCATTA
Source organism: Biscutella auriculata (assembly GCA_900406285.1). NCBI lineage: Eukaryota > Viridiplantae > Streptophyta > Magnoliopsida > Brassicales > Brassicaceae > Biscutella > Biscutella auriculata. The sequence goes on from OVAO01002467.1 coordinate 1,194, forward strand.
AATTAAATTCTATGATAATTAAAATGTGATATTATCACTTATATATATTTACGTCTAAACGTATTTTGTACCTAGTAATTTATTTCTAATTACGATTGATCTCAAACCGAAACAAAGAAAAAAATTCAAATGTTTTACCTTTCCAAACAATTATTGGAACAACGTTTTCAATCTATAAATATACTTATCTTTCACTCATTTAACTCATCCAAATATTTCAAACCTCTCAAATATTTTGACAAAGAAATATTTTTAGTTTCTCGACAATGAAAATTTCTAATTTAATATTAGTTTTATATTTGGTATAATACTCGCGGCGATCTACGGTCTCTTCGGCAGAGAATCTTTTCCTAAAGAATTCCTTATGAATATCGCTTTACTCGTTTGTACCTTATACCTTTTAATTGTCATTGTTATTATTCATGTAGACATTTCATTTTAAATTAATAAAACTATTATTTTGCTTTAGAAATGGCAAACATTGAAAAGCTCCAGTTCTCGACTCTAAAAATAACCTGAGCAAATTACATTGCATGGACCACTGATGTGGAACTCCATCTAGTGTCAGATAAATTATATGACACTATCAAGGAGATAAATACGCCTTCGCCTCAAGAAAAGGCTAAGGCAATAATCCTCAGGAAAACATTTGGACGAAAATCTTATGCATGATTATGTACATCAAAAGGACCAGTCGGAATTGTGGAAAACCTTGACAGAGAGGTTTGACAATCAGAAGGAGATAACTCTTCTACATGCTCTAGATGAGTAGATGAATCTGAGATTTCAGGATTTCGAAAAGGTGAAAACTTACAATTCCGCAATGTTGAGAATAATTGTCCAGTTGGAATATTGTGACAAACATGTCATTGAAGCAGAAATGCTCAATAAGACATATCTCACTTTCCACAAGAATCATTGTGTTCTCCAAGAACAATATCAAAATTGCTGATGTAAAAGATTTTTTGAGTTAATTGTGGCGCTAATGATTCTCAGACAGACAAAGTATTGTCTTGGTCTACAAATTGAGCATACCCAAAAGGGTATTTTTGTACACCAGTCCACATACACCAAGAGAATGTTAAAACACTTTAACATGGATAAAGAAACTTCACCCAGTACTGATATGGTCTGAAATACAATCAATATTGAGAATGACTTATTCATACCACCTGAAGAAAATGAGGAGATATTTGCTCCTACAGTACCATATCTAAGTGCAATTGGCGCTCTTACGTATCTTGCAAATTGTACTCGACCTGACATATCTTTTGTAGTTAATATTTTGGCAAGATTTAGTTCATACCCCCACGCGAAGACATTGGAATGGAATCAAGCATATCTTACGCTACCTTCAAACAACTGATTTAGGATTACTTTATCCTAATAATTTTAGAGGTCAAATGGTTGGTTATCCAGATGCAGGTTATTTATCAGATCCACACAAAGTCCGATCCCAAACGAGATATCTCTTCATGATCGGTGGCACCGCTATATCTTGGCGCTCTCAGAAACAGGCGCTTGTGGACACTTCCACAAATCATGTTGAAATCATCGTACTCCATGAAGCGAGTAGAGAATGTATATGGCTAAGATCGATAAACAAACACATATGATCAATCAGTGGAATCCATGTCGATTCAGAGCCAACAATCATATATGAAGTTAATGTTGCATGTGTTGCTCAGACGAATGAATGATATATTAAAAGTGATAGAACCAAGCATATCCCTCCAAAGTTCTTTTCATATACCCAAGAACTTTAGAAGAACAAAGAGATCGAAGTGAGATACGTTTGATCAAGTGGCAATGTTGCAGATCTTTTCACAAAGGCATTAAACACCTCAATATTAAGAAACATGTCTACAACATTGGAATGCGTAATCGACAAGATATATGACTCGTCATTCGAGGGGGAGCTTGTGTAATTGTACTCTTTTTCCTACAGTTTTTCCCACTGAGTTTTTCTAGAAAGGATTTTAACGAGACAACTGACGTTACAATGCAAGAACCAACAGTGACATTGATCTCCAAGGAGAAGTGCTACAAAAGGCATAAAGACCAAAGTTTTGGAATAAATTCATGTGGAACTCATCTCACTATACTGCATAGTAACTATTTTTTCACCACTGTTTATAGACATAAAATTCATTCGTAAAACTACACAATTTCAATAAAAAAACTTATGAGAAATATGTTTACAAAATCTCTCATCTTTCATTATGTTCTTCTAAGAATATAAGTCCTTTTGTATTTTAATATCTTTATTATAACAACATCCAAATTTCTTTTACATTTTCTCTAACAATAAATAATACAAAAAATGGTACGTACTAGATAGTAGTTCCACCTATTCCAAAAGAATCTTTTGAGTGAATGACAAAAACCCAACACGAAACACACTTTACAAATCGGAACTCCTAAATTGTCTCTCATAATCCAAACATAAATATATCTTTTTCAAAATAATCGAAATTTAAACAATTTAATAAAAATATAATCGTACATAAACCCTCTCCTATGTCTCCTCTCTATTTAAGCCCTAAAACACTTCAGTACCAAATCCCTCAAGCTTCTTCTTCTTCTTCTTTCACCTTTCTTTAGGTTTTTAACTTTTTTTGTTTCCTTCCACAATGTCAAAGACCAAATTCAGAGCTTCAATGGAGTTACAATCTCCGGTAGTAACCACCGTAGACTGCCAAAAAGAAGTTCAGTCATGGCGTATCCTCCGTTCAATCATTAAGCTTCTTATCCCAACTTGCAACTCCACATTAGTTCAAGAACTCGAACAAGAAAAACCTAACTTAAGAGGCAAGAAACTCTACAACGACATCAAATCACGCACATCATCTTTTCGTTCCTCTACTTCCCTTTCTTCATCAACAGAAGTCACAGGGACAATCTTTGGATACCGTAAAGGAAAAATCAATTTCTGTATCCAAACATCAAGAAAATCGACAAACATCGATCTTCTTCTAGAATTAGCCGTTCCAACAACAGTTTTAGCTCGAGAGATGAGAGGAGGAGCTTTGCGTATAGTATTGGAACGAAACAACTTGGAAGAAGAAGAAGACTCTGTTTTGTCATTGCCTTCTTGGAATATGTATTGTAATGGCAAAAGAGTTGGGTATGCGAGAAAACGTCGTCGTTCAAAGGATGATGTTGCGGCGTTGAACGCTCTGAGTAAGGTGGTGGTCGGAGCCGGAGTTGTGTCTGGAAAAGAACTTGGTCGGTTAGATGATGAGTTGATGTATTTGAGAGCTAGTTTTAGAAGAGTTTGTGGTTCGAAAGAATCTGAATCTTTTCATTTGATTGATCCAGCTGGGAATATCGGACAAGAACTCAGTATCTTCTTCGTCCCTTCATCCGTCTGAATCTGATTGAAGATGATCCGTACATAACACTGTTATGTTTTTTTTTTTTTTTTTTTTTTTTTTCATTTCTGGTTTTTTTTTTCTTTGGTCGAGAAAGAAGAACTCGTACTTTTTTTAGCCGTGGCTTAGAGCTTTCAGCTTTATAGTCTCTGGCTTTGTATGTAATCCACATACCAATTCGATAGTCCATTATAATTTTAATTCTGATTTTGATTTGACAAAGATTTTGTTATCTCGTAGACATCTAATATGAGAATAACGAATGGTGGAATTAAAAGGGGTTTAATTTGCAAACATTTTGAAATCTTGATTTTTTAGAATGTGTTAGTTTGCGAATTAGAATGATAACTTTTTATCAAAGCTTATGAGCAAGAACCTAGTTGTGTCGTTATCATAGGCATAATCAAATAACGACTTAAAAGTTTTTTTGGCTTTGACCAGATATGATATTTGCACGATCCTTTTGTCTTTTATTCACGAGCTTCCGAAGAACAGGTCAACAAAAGCAACACGATGGTTATTGATAAATACATGAGAAGAGGATGTGGACAAGACGAACCAAAACCATGACTTAGTCTCAGGACAAGAAAGATCGTGCAAAAAGGATAAGGACTAGTTAGGACTAATAAGTGGAACCTTACCAGAGATTGATAAACCATAACCTTTAAGACCAACATAATTTGCTGGATTATTCGTCATCACTTTCATTGTTCTAACTCCAAGATCCCTCAGAATCTGCATCACCAACCTTTGAATTTAATCGTTTTTTCAAAAAAAAAAGACTAGAAAGATTTCGTATTTTTGTTTTATCTTACCTGTGCTCCAATGCCGTATTCTCTTGAAGCAACGGGCAATGAAACAACCTCGGTTTGATCTGAAGTCTTGTTGTTGTAGTTGTAAGTACGAGTCTTGTGGCTTAAGTCAATTCCTTTAGCTTCAGGACCACGTAAGTAGACAAAAACACCTCTCCCATTTTCTTCAATCTGTCTCATTGCGATTGCTAAATGTTTCCCACCAGAGCTATTCCCAAATATATCATCTGTGACACACTCCGCATGTACTCTCACCAGAATATCCTTCCCATCTCCGATTTCTCCCTTTGAGTATTAAAGAACAGAAAGCTTTCTGATCAATCAAAACTCAGACAATATATGAGTTTCAAATTCAGGGTTTATGATTTGTTACTTTGACCATTGCAATGTGCTCAACTCCATCAAGCAATGACTTGAAACAATATGCTTTGAAAGGTCCCCACATTGTCGGTATAGGCGCAACTGCAGTAAACTCTACCAGTCTCTCTCTTTTCCTTCGGTATCTACCAGATCAAGTTTGCAATCGAAATCAAGAGAAAAAATATCAGAAACATTAGTAGCTGATCTTTTGAGTGTTGTATACCTGATTAAGTCAGCGATTGAGATTATCTTCAAGTTGTTCTCTTGAGCAAATTGGCGGAGTCTTGGTAACCTTGCCATGGAACCATCATCATCTACAATCTCACATAAAACCGCTGCCGGTTCTAAACCAGCCAAGACAGACAGATCAACAGAAGCTTCTGTGTGTCCTGCTCTTTTAAGAACACCACCTTCTCTGTATCTCAAAGGGAAGATATGACCAGGACGATTAAAGTCTTGAGGTCGTGAATCTTTTGATGCAAGGGCTAAAATTGTTTTTGCCCTATCACGAGCTGAGACACCTGTCGATGTTCCTGTTTTCGCATCCTGACAAAGATTTTTTTCATTACTTAAAAGTCCTTTGGTTTCATTTTCAACACTACAACAAAAAAGAAGAAGCGTATTTACTTACCNACAAAGATTTTTTTCATTACTTAAAAGTCCTTTGGTTTCATTTTCAACACTACAACAACAAAAAAAGAAGCGTATTTACTTACAACTGAGACCGTGAAAGCCGTGCGGAGGTATTCCTCATTCTCCTTTCCCGTCACCATTAAAGGAAGCTCTAACCTCTCCAAGTCTTTGCCTTCCATGCTCACACACACGATTCCAGTCCCATGCTTTACAACAAAAGCCATAGCTTCAGGTGTTACCAAAGATGCCGCCATTATCAAATCTCCTTCGTTCTCTCTATCCTCATCATCTACAACAATTACCAACTACAAAGAAATAAAAAAAAAAAACTTTAACTTAAAGGTCATCTCCTTCTTGGCCCAAAAAGAACACTGTTGCTGTTATAATACAAACCTTTCCTTGTCGAATATCCTCGATAGCTTGAGGAATAGAAGCAAATCCATCAGTAGGTCGATCTAAATCAAACTCTTCATCCACGAATTCAGATGAAACCATTGTTGTGGGAATCATTTCTGCTGCTAATGTTCCAAACGAAACCAAATCTGGCTGCACCTCGATCCCCATTGATCCATTACTTTTAGAGGAAGAGAATATCTCTCCACCTTCCTCAGATATTACTCTCATTTTCACATTGAATCTGTTTGATATGATCCTAGGACTCACCCAACTCGTTCTAAATGGTTTTCTTCTCTTAACATCACTGAGAAATCATGGAAACAACACAATCAAACAATATTTTCATCAATACTTAAATCTAAATCTAGATATAATCCCAAAATATCTGAGAAATAGAGATACAGTTGCACCCACGCAGGCATCGGAATTTCCAAATAGATATTCAACCTAAATCGGTGGAAAAAAATAGACAGATACGAATTGAATTACCTAGAAGGACAAAGATGCGTCGAGTCGCATCGCAGAGTAAGCGACGCCATCTTTAACGAGACAGACGACGAGTTTTCCGGAGGAAGAAGGAGAAAAGAGCAAAGCTCACCGTCATAGAATCACTGTGTTTCCATCTCAATCTGATGACGTGGCAGTTTTGAAGATATTTTCTTTACGTTTCGTTTTTTAATGGATAAGAAGAACAAAGACGGTGTCGTTTTTAATGTAATTAAATACGATGTCGTATCAAATGGAAACACACAATCCCTTATATGTCGTCGGTGAAACATAAAAATGGAAATGGAAACAAATACAAACGTTACTTTACATTTTTAACATGAATTTATTTAGCTATCAAAATATGAAATTGAGATTCCTTTTTTTCTTTATTTAACTATTTAAAAGAACATTTTCAAGATTTGTAAACGTTTGTCTCGACATACCAAGATCTTGCTAACATGGTTTGTTTCAAATTGTGATGAAGAATTTCCTTATAATATTCATATTTTATGTCCGGCAACATATTTAATTAAATGTATTAGTTAGTTTGATTCTAATCGAACAAAACTTAAATTATTTAAACAGTGAAATTATAGCTCATAATTGTACTCGCATTTTTTTAATCTTTTAAATGTGGTTAGAGACTTAGTTCGATGGATTAGAGAAAATTGTTTGATTACACAATGTTTTACTGGAAAGAGTATAAGTTATATCTTCATTTTATCTATAATTTTATTAATAATGATTTATGCTGGATATAAAAACTTTGTAGTTGACAAAAAAAAAAAAAATAGAAACTTTGTAAGGTGAAAAAACAAAAAAACTAACCTAAAGACTTTTACAATAAGAAAATTATGTATATAGTTTTTGGGGATCAAAGAACCAAACCCAAAAACAAAATTCACTGTTGCTGCTGTCATCGAGGGGCTAACAGCTATTTGTCCCCTTTTTGCATTGAACCAAAAGTCATCATTTCATAACCTAATTTAATAATTTCCCAAATGGGTTTAGAAAAAAAAACTAATAAAGCATATTATCAAATTATTACATCTTTTTGTTATTAAAAATTTGATGAGATTAGATTACCATGCGAATAAGACAAAAGAGTGTAAAATGTTTTCCAATATCTTAAAGCATTCTTGATTAGCCGTTGTTGCATATTACAGTGTTTAACTAGTAAATACTGCATTGAATAGACAATCTTCAAAAGAAATAATCTTTTTTAGTAAGATCAATTCAAATACTTAGGGTTGTCGTTTGGTATGTTCTGTTCTTAAAAAAAATTTAATTTTTAATTCATATTTAAAAAATTTAACCGTTTTGTCAAATTTTGTTCAATCATTTTAAAATATGTATTAATTTTAGACTTACTTAAATATTTTCAAATCATTTTAAATGTAGTTCAGACTCAAAGGTATTAATCTATAACAACTTTTTTTATCAAAATATTGAAATTTAAAAATATAAAATTTTTTATTGAAAATATCATGAATATAATATTTAAAATGAAATTAAAACTAATTATTAAAATTTAGTATTAAAATTTTAAAAATATATTAAACATTTGAATATTTTAATAAATATTAAATATTTAAATAAGATNATATTTAAATAAGATTCATTCGAATAATATATAAATTGAGTATAGATTTAAAATTTTCTATTCAAATTCTGATTTTTGGATTTAGTTTCTTTTTTAAAAATGTATAAAGATTCCTTTGAAGTTTCAACATGGAACTCGAGCCGAGCTGAGCTGATTAGAGTAAGCGGAGGCATCGATAATTCATTTTTTAATTAAGATTTTTTTTTCTCTTTCTCACTCAAGTTCCAGTGATACCGGAAGAGACCTGGAGGTAACTGGGTATAGCCGGTGGACCCCTCATTGAATTTATTATTTTTTTAAAAATGAACAATATCTACTTAACCATGGTTAAGTGTTAACTCAAGCTGAGTTTATTTAAAGTGAGGGAGAGTGTGAAACCAAGCTTTGTTCATATGGGAAAATGCACAAACTCAATCTCTCTCTAAATAGAATAATCTCCATTTCTCAATAATCTCTCTGCATTTCTAGTTTTCTTCTTCTCTCTCCTTCAGAATTTGCTCTTTTTGTATAATTCGATGCTTTAATTTGAGAATTTAAAACTTTTTTGTTAACCTCAAAAAAGACATAATGAAGAGATTAAGAAGCTCAGATTCAGTTGATGGTCTCATCTCTTCATGTCCTAACACTTCAACAGGTTCTTTTAACCATCTTTATTCTTAGGCTAATATTTTGCAGAAAAGACCCTTAATTTCATCTTTATTTACAATCTTTCCATTAACTTTATTACAGATGATCAGAGTCCAAGACGATACGCGAGAGAATTCCAGTCGATGCTTGAAGGTTACGAGGAGGAAGAAGAAGAAACCATAGTTGAGGAGAGAGGACATGTGATGGGTTTGTCGGAGAAGAAGAGACGGTTAAGCATTAACCAAGTAAAAGCGTTGGAGAAGAATTTCGAGTTAGAGAATAAGCTTGAGCCTGAGAGGAAAGTGAAGTTAGCTCAAGAACTTGGTCTTCAACCTCGTCAAGTAGCGGTTTGGTTTCAGAACCGTCGTGCTCGGTGGAAGACAAAACAGCTTGAGAAAGATTACAGTGTTCTTAAAACTCAATATGATTCTCTCCGACTAAACTTTGATTCCCTCCGCCGTGACAACGAATCCCTTCTCCAAGAGGTCAAAAATCCAAACTCTTTGCTTAAAACATTGAAAGTGTTTGGGTATCAGTTCGGGTTCAGATTTTTTCATAAACTTTTTTGTTCATCCCAAATTACAAAAGTTAAAAACCCTTTATTTTTTGTTGATGCAGATTAGTAAACTGAAGAGTAAGCTTAACGGAGGTGAAGAAGTAGAAGCAGAGAACAAAGCAGCGATGACGGAGAGTGATATTTCCGTTAAGGAGGAAGAAATTTCGTTGCCGGAGAAGATTACAGAACCACCTTCATCTCCTCCAGAGCTTCTAGAACATTCCGATAGTTTCAATTACAGAAGTTTCACTGATCTCCGTGATCTCCTTCCATTAAAGGCTGAAGCCTCTTCGTTAGCCGCCGCTGGATCTTCAGACAGTAGCGATTCAAGTGCCGTGTTGAACGAAGAAAGCAGCTCTAACGTCACGGTGGCTCCGGTGACGATTCCAAGCGGTAATTTCTATCAGTTTGTGAAAATGGAGCAGACGGAGGATCACGATGATTTTCTGAGTGGAGAAGAAGCTTGCGAATTCTTCTCCGATGAACAACCACCGTCTCTACACTGGTACTCCAACGTCGATCAATGGAACTAAAGCTTCAAACACGGGAAAGAGATTTTGGATTGGATTAAATTATCTGTTTTTTTCTCTGTTGATTCGGAGAAGAAGATGAGCAAAATGGGAATAAGAGTAAAATTGAAGGGTGAAGAGGAAAATAAGGAGGGTTAAATCCAGGCGGGAAATAATTGTTTAGGGTGAATTTGTAATTATACTTTTCTCTTGTTTTTCGTCCACTTCTTGTAATTAACGATCATGAGAGAAAAAATGGAAGAGTGGAAAATTTAGCATGGAATCCTTAAAATCACAGTAACTTCGCTTAAATATCATAACTATACAATTTTGAGCTTAGATTAAATCTTGAAGCATAGAACTAGATGTGTTCAATTCGATCATCACTAGGGCTAGATAAAAAAAAAAAAAAATTAAATCCAACTAAAAAAACTCTAATTTGAAATTTGAGGCGGAAACACGAATTAGTATTCGGGAAATCCAAATGTAGATCTAAGTATTCAATAAAATTTTATATCTTCGAAATCCAAATGTAGATCTAAGTATTCAATAAAATTTTATATCTTCTATTAAATTTTGTTTGTGATTACAATAATCTCTTATCATCTTCTATTTATTAATCCAGAAACATTTTTTAAAAACAACTTTATTTCTTACGTGTTATTTACATTATGATATGTGTCAACTCTAGAATATCCTTAAAAGTTATTTGAAATAAATTTTAGTTTACTCGAATAATTACAATTTATATCACTTATATATTTACTAACCAATCAAATTAACAAAAATTTGATATGTAATTATATTAGTTAAAACTTTTATAGATGATGCGAATAAAATTTCAAATTACATATGTTTCTAAAATATATATGTGTAAAATTTAAATACAGCTCTAATTTCTCATTGAAATTTTTTTTATTGTTTAGGTTAAAACTTAAAAATATACATTTTATAATTTAGTATAAATCAATTTGCCGAAAACAAAGGTATTCATTTGATAGATGATGCCAATAAAAATTCATTATACGTATGTTTATAAACTATTTATGTAATTAAATACATCATATACGCAAAAATTTAACAAAGTCCTAATTTCTCATTTGAAGAATGTGTATCATAATATTATAAATGTGTAAATAATTATTTTGACCAGTAATATTATTAAATATTAATCTAGGATAACAATAGTAATTTTTATTCCACTTTTATGAGATAAATATTTTTTGAATCCAAAATTTTCAAAATATAAATCTATTATAAGTAACCAAAAATTATAATCGAAAATCTAACTATTTTTAGCACATATAAGTGCTAGCTTCCATAATAGTTTTCTAATTATTTTTACCAATAATAATATCCTCTATTTACTAAAATAATTGCGTTAAAATACCATATTATATATATATATATATATNTATATATATATATATATATGAGTAATCATCCAAAACATACTATAAGTAAATAAAAATAATAATAATAATAATATATCATATTATTGTAAATTTTCTTATACTTGATTCAATTGTTACGTAAATCAAATAATTATAAATTATATATAATTAAGAGAAATTATTAAAAAATAATTAATTTATCTCAAGTATAGTATGGATCGAAAATCTAGTATATATTAATTGAGAACCACTTAGTATAAATGTCTTTCACATAATAACTTTTTGAAATATTATATTTTATTTTCGGTGTTTAAAATAATTAGATTTCTATCGAAATTTAGGAAATATCATATTCATTTTGAATATTATAATATCTAGATTTTCATAACACTTAATTTTCGGAATTCAAAATACTTAAATTCCATCGATCCTATCTAAAATATATTTGAACTAATTAATATATAAATATAAATATTCTAGTAGATATTACAACTAATTAACATAATTATATGAATATCATTCACTCGAAAATTAATATTTAAATAGATTTCAGATTTTGTGTTTTGTAATTTTTGTTTTTATTTTAACAAATATTTATCAACCAATATTCAATTTGATTAATAAACACTTGATATTTAAAAACATAAACATAAATAATCTATCTATTCATACAAAAATAATAATTTTTCTAACATATGTAAAGGTTCAGATTTTAGAGGACGTACATAAATTATTTAATCCATGAAATAAACTACACTATATTATAGTCATATATATATATATATGTAGATATATATATAATATAGATGAATAGTGACTTAAAACATATTTATAATTAATCAAAATGACAATTTATCATACATAAAATTATAAAACTTCTTATAATTTATTTTGTTTTAAGGTGAATCAAATATATATGAATTATATACAATTAAAAGAAACAACTTAAAAAGTTAACAATACAAAATATTAAAAACATATAGAAATATAATATTTCATTTTATGCATGATCATAAGTCAAAATGTAATATATATTAATATTAAAATCTATTTTGTCATAATAATATTTTCTACATATTTCAAGATTAGAGACTCTTAAGACGAATAATTTAGCAAAAAGTTTTAGATTTCATTTCATTCGATTCTTATATATTATATAAATATTGTACGATCAATGTTGATTCTCTGAAAATTGTTAATAAAAGTTTCTGAAACACGTTTGACCATGTAAACAATATGTATGCTTAGATAACAAAAAAAAAAAAAGTGTTTTGAATTGGGGAAATTTTTCTTTATTATTTTTTCATAAGTTATATCTCAATACTTTTATATAGTAAACCTTGTTTTGATTATTTTTGAAAGTGTTTGTTGTAAACGGTTAATTTGAAAATTTTGTAAATTTTAACTTTGGAATATCTGCTTTATATTTTATATGATCAAATTTCTTTCAGATTTTTGTTTACATATATAATGTTCAAAATTCAAACTTATGTAGTGCTAATTTTTCTATTTTTTCATTATAGAGTTGGTTAGTCGTTGATCTTCAGCATAATTAAGAGGCTATAATCTAGAATTAGATTACTAATTGTGATTGGTGTTGAAAGACAAATTATGTTGTAACATCATTTGCTCTTCTACAGGTACAATCTCTATGTGAAGTAGAGTCTACAATATAGAATAGAGACTACAGGATTATAGTAAATAGACTAATAGAGACAAATAATTTAGACTAGGGAACAATAAATATAGACTAGAATCACGGAGAAATTTTCATATAAAAATAAAATAAATATATATAGCTGTTGAAATTCCGAATCAAATTCATTGGACATGCTAATTAAAAATAAATAAATAAACAGAAGAGGACAATCTATGTTTCAATATTGAGTATTATCTTGAATTCACTATAGAACAAAAATTAAGAACATATTTATAATGTTTTCTACATTTTGTAAATGGCAAATGATGGTACTAGATGGAATGACTACATGCAATGTTAGATTATTGATATATATGTAGCCTAGATTTTTGCGGCTAAAAAAGTGAAAATTGTTAAAAGTAGGAGTTGAATTTAGGGTTTTTGCAAGAAAATTTAAGAGATAAAAAAGTAATAGGACAAAAGAAGGAAGAAGAGAAAGAGAATACGTGATTGAACATCAAAGACATCTTTTCTTTCATCATCACACGACCAATACATATCTCTTCTATTTCTTGCTTAAATTTCTAGAAAACACTAAAAGTATATTAAAGAAAAATCCATTTTTAGAACAAATGTGCGGAATCAAATAAATAAATAACGACGGACACATCAACCAAATAACAAGACTGGTTTATACTTGATGCGTCCGTCATTATTTATTTTTATGATTTTTCATATTTGTACATCAAGCAAATAAAAAGACTATTTTATAAATTATGTAATTTAGTGATTTATGTTAATGAAATATCGTATTATTTTAAAATCGAATTTCATATATTATATATATTTTTGATAAAGTAATAAACAAGATTAGTTTATAAGACTATCTCTATTAGAGAACCTCTCTAATTGGAGAGAGAACACAGACGTGAGAGAATTCGCACGAGAGGGAGATTCTTTTCTCATTGACCGATTTTTTTGTTTCTCTTCCTTTCCAATTAAAAAATGACACGTAAGCGATTTTAAAAGTATAAAAAACTCTAATTAGAGAATCGATTCTTTAATTTTAATTCGTTTATTCTTCTTATTTGAACTTTAAATAAAATAAAAACATTTTAAGAACCCATTAACAACCTCCGATGAAGGTGCTCTAATATATTAGTCGTCGGCATAATATCTTATAAAAAAAGATTGTTTATAATGATAATGTTTTTAACCATTTCATTGTTACTAGGTTAGGATTGAATCTTACTATTATCATTAAAATATATAAAAATACCTAATTAAATGTATTTATGAGATGTTGTTTTTTGTCATCATATTAGATTGTTGTTCAAGATTTAATTTATAGACCATAATTTGATTAACTTTAAAATAGAAAAATTGTAGATTTGACATGTGGTCTCCAATGTTTCTCTTTTAATATCTTGTAATATATAAAAGCGGTATAAAATTTCATAGTTAATATTATTATGATTTTTGATAATTATTTTTTGGCAACATGAATAACAATCCATATAAATAATAATTAAATATAAATCTATTTGATAATTCGTTTAAGATATTCGATAATTAAAAACCTAAAAAGTTGTAGGTTTAACCTGTGTTCTCTAATGTTTCTCTTTTAATACACATGATAAGTTAAAATTTTATTTATAAACTTGAAGAATTTTTGTGATTTTGAATAATTTAAGTATTTGTTTAAGATTTTAAAGAATAAATTTCATTGAGAATACTTAATAAGAATGGTTTGAGACACAAATAATAATCAATGAAACAAATTAAATATACTATTGTTTGGTAAATGGTTTGCGACACAAATAATAATCAATGAAAAAAAATATAATTGTTTGGTAAATAGTTTAAGATATTAATTTTTTATATGTAGAATATTATGTTTTAAATAGAACTGATAAGAAAAATTGAAATAACTTTTGATTGAAAAATTCAATATAATATATTGTTTATTTAAATAAGTTAAAGTTTTATTTAAAATCAAAAGAAGTTTTTAAATATTTTAAAGTAAATTAAATATTTATTTAAATTATAATTAAAATATATTAAAATTTATCATTTGTAAGATATAATTTTAAAATTTATTTCTAAAAAAATATGATAAAATAAATTATCATTCAATTTAGTAATTTTTCCGGTCAAGAAACAACTGTTTAGTCAGATAAAACGTTCATATATATAGATCATGCAGAGTTATATTCCATGAATTTTTGCATTTTGTTAGATTTTAGTGAATATAAAATAAATTGGTGCGAAGTAGATACGACTCGTAATTTACATGAATAGTTATTAATTTTGAAATTTTATAGAAAAAAGTTATTAACTTTGAAATTAGATATTATGAAAATATTAAGTTTCTATAAATCTGACTAAGTCATTAACACTGGAAAAAAAAAGAACTAAAAGTAAAGAAAATAGTCCAACGAAAAAGTAATATATTTTTAAGTTTATATTTTCTATAGATAAAATCAGGGAATAAAATATTTATTGGATATTTACCACAAAAGAAAAATATTTGATTGTGAATTGTGATTTCATGTGAAGGGATAAAATGATGATTGTGCGCGTACGTGAAGTTTGGAAGCATGAAGCATCGTTTTTAGTGAATCTAAATCTATCTTAGAAATAGATTTTTATTATTTATTATTCAATGATGAAACCTTCTGACACCCTCAGAAGCTTTATTCACGTCATGAATAGCTTCTGATTTTGAGGCAATCACATCTTTAACAATTCAAGAGTATCTTTTATTTAATTATTTTCTAATATTACATACTTTTAAGAGTAAAAACTTACATAGAGATGAGTTTGAATTATACTATTGCTGCCACTAACCATATCCGAATTTCAGTTAAAAAAATTCCCCCTATCTTTAAGTTTACTAGAGTTAGTCCACGCTATATGCGTATATTTTATTTAAAATTACATTAATTATTATCTAAATTATAATAATAAAGATTTGTTTATTTGCGATTATAAACTAAAACTTTAAGATTGATAGATAAGTTCAGAAGAAATATTGGTTGATTTAGAATATTTATTTTTATTTATTGGTCGATTAATATGTTAGTAACATTGTAGATATTATTTAATTTATTTTGTTAAGTTACGATAGAATAGTTTATTATAACTCTATATGAATGTTTAATTTTTAATTTAATTCATTTTTAATATTTATATAATGTTGTTATATTTTAGATTTTAGAGTTCTTAAAAAAATATAATGCAATATTTTTTATTTTTTTTATTATGGAACAATATTACATTTCTAGATTTTAATATCCAAAATTAAATTTTAGAATCTAACTCGTGCTTATGATATATGCAAAATTTTTATGATTTAAATTAAATTAATTCTCAATATTATGAAGAAATATTGTTAGGATCTGTATTAGTTATAAAAATATTATAAAAACTAAACTATTTTTTAATCATCGAACCATATGAAATTAATAGTGATAATTTTGTTAATTTAATTATATAGGTTGTTAGTATAATATATTAATGTAATTTTATTTGTCTAGTCAATAATGAAATAGTTCATTATAATTATTTTAAGTATATAAACCTTGTTTAATATAATAGAAATTAACAAAGTTATATATCTATTACATAGTAATTAGTATATATTATTTATGTTTCATTTTAGGTTATGTTTAAAAATTTTACATACAAATGAAAAAAATTCAAAAATAAAACATCATTAGATTAAGACATGGACTATGCATGAATTATATTATTATCATCAAAAAGATTAATAAATTTGTACTTAACTAGATGTATTTGTTGTTCTTTTTGTTAACATACTAGATTGTTTTAAAAATTAACTTGTAAATAATACTTTGATTAATATTAAAATGTGAAAATGTTGTGGACTCTACAATGACATTTACTGGTTCTCTTTTGATATATAAGGGATAAAGTGGGTTTTAAAATTTTCAAAATAATAATTTTTTTTGAATATTGTTTTTGGTAACATAAATAGTAATTAATAAAAATAATTAAATATAAAATTTTAAGGTAATTCATTTATGATTTTAGACCATTATAAAAAGTAAAGAAAAATAATAGACACGTGACTTCCAATGTTTCTCCTTTAAAATATAAAAGTATAAGAAGATTTTAGAATTTTCATAATATTCTCTTATTAATATTTTGAATCATTATTATCTTGTAATACAAATAATAATTAATAAAAATAATAATTAAATATATATATTTTTGTAATTGGTTTATGATATTTAATATTTAAAAAAAAAATTATGAAGTTAATATCTGATCTCTAAATGCTTACCTTATAATATATAAGAGGATTATCATTTATATAACCACAATTTAACCAACAAACAAATAAAAAATAATTTAAAATTAAATAAAATGTAATTAATGTTCTATTGAAAATTACAACATGAAACAGTTTATTTTTTACTAACCCATCACTTAATACAGAACATATGGAATCATTCACAACATTCCATGATTTGTGATATTTATATCTATAACTTACAATAAAATGTTGAAAACCAACATAATTTGACTTCTTTTTAGTTTTTTTTATTTTCTAAGAATCTTTATCAAATTTTGATTAAAATTGTACGTAGCAATAAAAAGTATTTGAAGTATACGTAGTTGACTTGGAGACAAAGACTTGGAGATGTTCGGCAACTTAATGTCTAATTCAAGTACTCATAACTAAATGAATGGTGACACAAAATTAATGTGTTTTGTGAATTTTAGAAACTTACAGATGTTATAGTTTCTAAATTTTAATAAAAAGTCTCAGTAGGAATTAAAATGCATTTAAAAATATGTATCGTTTTAAAAATTTTGGAGAACAAAATTTGAGTTAATTTGCCTTTTAATAGCTAAAAGAATTGCATCTCTATTGTAGGCTTTGTTGCCCTCTAGTTTAAGATTTTGCTTTAAATAACTCATATTTTTTAGTTGTTAATATGGTATTGTTAAGGAAAAATAAAATAAAAGAGAAAGAGACATGTGATTCCAAATTTTGTATTTTTTTTTATTTCTTTAAAAAAAAAAACTGAAATATTAATTTCCTATTTTCGTATACTGACACAAAGGGGCCCACACTGTAGCTTATTTCTTTATACGAAACCTAATGAGAAAGAAAATATNGGGCAACTCCATCGGGAGATCTTAAAGAGATCTTGCGCCAGTTTTTAAACCAAAAATAAATAAATAAAAAGCAAAAAGTTCAGAACCGATTCTCCAGTGAGATATTATAGAACCGGATCTAATCCGACAGATGTCAAAATCTGAATGGAAGTAAGTTTAATGCGTCCAAAACGCGAGGGTTAGTTGTGTTTTGGCATTGTAAAAAAAACAAAGAAAAAAACAAGGAGAGGTAGCGATGGCGAAAATATTGGCGAAGCCATTTCTTCAATCGTAGACGAACGTGAGACGATGATTTATCGTTGAGAGAGAGACAGATTGGAAGAGGCGAACTCGACGAACCCATGGCATGTGTGCGCTTCTTCCTTTGGACGGCTGAACGCGAACGGATTTTCCCTTAAATTTCTTCAATCGGAATGGAGAAGAAGAGGAAGAAGATGGGTATGGTTTTGGCCAGAGAAGCACGATGGAGGATTAATTAAGGAGGAGGAGGTTGATGCGGCGGAGCATATGTCGATAGAAGGGACAATGAGTCATTATAGCTTTAGCAAAGGTCTTCTTCCTCCGCTTGGAGCAACCTCTCGCTCTAGCAACCTCTCCCTTCGATCCTCGTTACAGGTACGATGATTTGTTTGCTAATTAACTGTTTCTTGCATCTTCCTTCTTTACATGCAATTATTGATTCTGCTTTAAGATTTAATGATAGATAAATCATTAATCTTCTGTGTAACATTGTCTTTCTTGATTGCCTTGTATTCAATTTTCAGATTGGAAAAATATAGAAGATACAACTACTTCTGGATTCGATGCACAAAGCTTCTCCTCGTTAGTAACTATCTGTACACACTCTTACAAATAAGTAGAGTTTATTTTGGCTGCCATTTTAAGACACTTGTTGTCGTAATATAGGTTGCTCTCTTTGTAAGTCATTGTGGCGCATGCTTCTTGTATTCCATTGCTTCACATTACCTAGACCCTTGCCAGACATTTTATGGCACTTGCCGAGGCAAACTAGACAGAGAAGTCTTTGATTGTCCACTATGTTACAGCAATGTATTGGTCCATAACAACCTTCTCAACGTGATATACATGGTAATAATGCAAAAGAGAGGGCCTTCATTCTCTGCTATATGGTCTTTAATCTTGGATTGCTAGCTTATATAATTGGTAATATGACCAAATTGGTGGTTGATGTGACCAGTCGCACCAGAAACTTTGTAAGTTCTGTTCATGGTTTTATAATTTCTCATTTCTCCTTTCATTTGTACAGTTCAGACACATCCAAGAACTCACAGGATGTTCAATACATTGTTGTCTTATCATCCTGCTAGATCCATTGTATTTTGATCTAATCAAAAAACTCTTACCATGTTCTTTTTGTTATTTCAAAGAGACAACTTCCAGTAGGCTTGCAAGAACATATGGTAGCTCATTTGTCTTTGAGGTACATAACCGATTCAGAAGGCCTACAACAACAAGAAATTGAAGCCTCCAAGTGCTAAGTTAACTTTAGCTATTTCTCAATCTATCAAAAACGCTCAGGTAAAATTCATCACTAGCTTTGCAATTCTGAGCTATTTATAAATGATGTTAATGAAAATTTATGCACTGCAGTATAATGGAATGATGTTGCTGGAGGAGATAGTTTCCATCTTCATCACGCCGTTTTTGCTGATGTTGGTGGCTTCCGTAGGATCATTCTTCATCTGCTATGGTCTCAGGTACATCTGCACTAGAAATAGAGCCACATATATAAAACTTCGAGTATATGTCTGCTCAGAATTCAGAAAAGAAGCTAGAGATCTCAACTTGAGTAATGCTTTATCTCTCTGATGTTGCAGAACAACCAGGTGTGATTCAAGTTGTCCCGAGCCAAACCTATCACTTGCACAAACCTTATAAGTGGAATTGTTTATGTTTTCTTGTTCTTCACATCTTTACGTAGGAAACCATCTTATTCACATCTTCTTCACATCCTTTAATATTAATGTCTTAATCATAATTTTTTTAAGAACTCTAAATAAGAAACTATCAAT
Organism: Biscutella auriculata; assembly: GCA_900406285.1. Lineage (NCBI taxonomy): Eukaryota > Viridiplantae > Streptophyta > Magnoliopsida > Brassicales > Brassicaceae > Biscutella > Biscutella auriculata. The sequence continues at coordinate 20,770 of OVAO01002467.1, forward strand.
GGAGAAAGGTTTTGTAGAATATATGTTTGGGTTCTTAATTTCTTGGGTTTGAGAAAATATTAATATTAAATTCCTAAGAAACTATGTTTAAGAACCTATTGATGTGGATGGTCTAATGAGAAAGAAAATATAAAAATAGGATGGGGTCCACACAGCCATGTGACGTAGG